>PPHD01021767.1:0-13123 GCA_002909625.1 Bambusicola thoracicus | reverse complement strand
TTTCTTTTTTCTAGGCAGCTGCAGCAGCAGTTAAGTTCTTCTTTGTCATTTAGACAGGCATCTACATCATTTCCTAGTACAACCATGTGAAGAGATTTGAAGATCTCCATCAGTTGCTTCCCCAGCACTTCTCAAGTTTCAAACTCTATCTTTCCTTGCCGTAGGCACGCAGGTCCGCAGCGCCACAAGCAAAAGCCTAACTCCACCAAGGAGCAGAGTCAGGTTTGCGATAGTAGACCTGTAAGCACATCTGAATACTCCTCTGTGATCCCTGGTAACTCCTCCCATCCCCTTACCTTTATTCCTTTAACATTATAAAACAGTTAGCATGGGATATTAATAGAATCAAGTAGGAAACGCCAAGTACATTCATAGCCGATAAAAATGACTGTTTTCCTTCATTCCTCTCTGAATTACTTTTGTTTCCACTGTGTCATTGGGAAAGGAAAGTGTGTTATTCTACAATGTAATGTAGTATATCCATTGAAAGATTCCAATATCAATAAAATACACAGAGGTATTTTAATGAGTATTTTTTGAATGTGCACTCCATATACACCATGACCTTGGCACCTTAAAAAAGAGACTCTGCAGTCCTTCTTCTAGACTGGAAAATTATTATGACAGAAAACCTCTGCAGCAGAATATTGCTTTACCATGTAGTCTTTAAGTGCCCCATAACATTCTAAGAGAAGAAACTGAAAAATGAATTAAAAATGCATCAGAATATAATGAAAAGAGCACAGTCACTTGTCATGTCCTGAAATTAACTGCTAATTCTTAGTAATTCTTTGTATTTTTACAATACTTTAGAAAAACGACACCTTTCCCTAGATAACGTGTGATTTAATGTGCTGCTGACCTATCTTGGTGCAGAAGGCTGTCGCTGAAATCCTTTTTGAAGAGTAACAGCCGAACATTTGCTGAACATTACTAGAGCTTTTCAAGCATTTTTCTTCTGCTGTAGTTTGTTGTTCCATCTGCTAGCTTCAGCTCATCGCATCTATTTCCACACGTGTAAACACTCATATTTCTTATTTACTATGTTGTCCTGTCCTTCACAATCCAGACTTCCTGAGCAAAGCCATTCCTACCAGCTATCACTCACTCTTTACAACAGATTCTTGAACCACAGGCTCCAGAAAAGTCAGGAAAGGTCCCAGGTTTTCTATCCAGCAGCATAAAATAGAACGGAAGATTTAGAGAGGTGATGCCAAACAATGCCCACAAGTAATAATTTTAAGACTGGTTACATTAATAGGTGTGCCTGTATGTACAAGATTTGGGTTTTATCCGTCTGGGTGTTTAGGAAGTAGTTTCTGTTTATAGATATGCCTGCGAGAAAGCGAGAGCAGGAGGCTCACAGGCAAGTAAGCATGTTTGTATTACATGTTATTTAGCTATCCATCACTCCTCTGTTTAAGAGGTTCTTCATTAACTCAAGGACTGGAATAAATATCACACAGAAGGATGAGCTCCTTATGGTTCGTGAATAACTTACAGAAATGCCAACACCTGACATATATTCACTTGTGCTCTTCAGTCAACAATTAAAAACCTATCAAAACCTTCACTCTCTTCTGTTCAGCAGAAGATTAAACAATTTGCAACAAAGCATCTGTTAGGTGAGGGGTGAAACCTGTTAAATTTACTACAGAAAGAGATGCAATGTTATATTTATCACCGTATAACTAATTGGTAAGTTTGAAAGCTACATCAGACCTTCCGTGGAATTCAGAATTGCAAACACAAAACACACCAGTGCAATTAGAAAATAGAGATGCAGAAGCCAATCAGTCAGTTCGATGGCTGATGACAAAAAAGAATACACAAGTTCCTCTGGTCAGGTTTATTGGTTAGGGTTTTTTTGGCAATGAATCACTACTGCCACAGGGAAAATGATCTGTTTCCTCTTATTATCCATAAAAGAGAAAATATATTAAGCAGCAATAAGCTTGCAGAAGGATGACTAATATAACCTTGAAGGCCTTCAGGTTAGAGATCCCTCAAATTTTCCTGCCCAAGTTGTTGTGAAATTCACAGGGTTTCCTCTGATAAGGCTGAGAAGTTTAACACCTTCTGATCCTTTTGAAAGGAGGAAACTAACTGATCTTTTCTCTGTCTTCTATCATGCACAGTCAGCCTTTCCTACTTCACAATTTTTCTCCAGGTGGAATAGTTTTAGTTTTGCTTTCTTTCACCTCACTGACATGTTTCCTCTTTTCTCCTCTAATTCTCTGCATTTTTCAAGATTATGTAACTCCAAGCACCATTACATTATTCCTATGATTCCCTCATAATTTGAAGGGAAGGAGCAATTGTTGCTGTCAGCTCACTGTTTTGGAGCTGGAATTCTGCTGCCACAAACTTCAGCAGTGGCTACTGATGTAACACAGCAACAAGAAAAAGTACAAAAGAGCCTTCTGAGTCACTTGCTGTGTAAGCTTAATGAGACACTTCCTCTTATTAAGGCTTCAAATGTCAATAAAATCATGGGAAACCAGGAACACAGATGCCAGGCAGTACATTCCCATTAGTCTCAGTCCTTGATGGACACCTGTCTGCATGTCTTTTATATGTCTTTTATAGAACTCCAGTGATGGTCAAATATTTGAAGTCTGTTTTATGACATCCCTTTTGCTCCAGGTGTTAAGGCTAGCTTAGCAATTCCTCAAAGGGAAACTGTTTCATATTCCTAGCAACTAAATCATCTGGAACCAGGAATTACACTAGGAACACACAGAAAACTAATGCCCTGAGTTCGACATGCCACATTCATGTATTTGTTATGCTGAGTTACCCTGTTAATGTCATAAAGAAGTTAAAGCCCCATTTCCATCAACACACACTATTTCAAAATGCATAAGTGAACTTCATCAGTAGGGATAACACCTAGCACTTCTCAATAATTGTCTATGAGGCAACTTCAAATCACATCCATACACCACAAGCTCAGCTGTGATACATGTTCTGTGATACATGAGGATTATTTGTCTGGTGATCACGATACCATGATGTAAAGGCTTATTTTAGATCTCAAGAAACTGTATTTGGAGGACTCCTTTACATTTTTGAAAATGATTTCATGTATTAAAAGGTCACATTTTCAAAGACTAACCTGACAGAAACAAATAAAAGAGAAAAGTTGCACTTTTACAAGCTTTCCAAGGAAGGCTTCCAAGTAATAAGGTGCTTTAAAACATTTTTAATAGGATTATATTCACATAAAGGATCATGGATAATTTCTAAGTCTGAGCATCAAAAACATAATATAGGGCTGAAGAAAGAATCTAAATTATCTATCATGACTGTGACACAGGTCCAGTTGCTGCCCTGTATTCACTTCAATTAAATCATCACAAACAGGAAACGGGGGGAAAGGATTCTGTTTTTAAAGGAGTAGGAGTTTGTTCTTGGTTCAAACAGCTACTACAAGCTTTCTTTGAGTTGGTGACCCCTGAGCATTTCTGTGGGCTCCTCAACATAGCTGAAAATCAGACAAGCCTTTATTTAGAACTTACAGGTCTTTTAGAACATTCTACCAGATACTGTGGGGGCATTAAGGACATAGTTCAGTGGTGGGGTTGGTAGTGTGAGGTGGTTGGACTTGATCTTAAGGGTCCTTCTCTAATTTAAATGGTTCTGTGAAATGAAGACATGGGGAAAACGATACTGCTGAGTAGCACTCAGTGATGTTTGATATTTCAAAAGATCAAGCTTTTGAAGTCTAAAATGCATTTGAACCTAAACCAGACCTCTTATAATTTCTCTGTATGTATTCCATGCAGTAGTGGTTCTGCAATTATTTTATTTTACACTAAAATAATTCAACAAAATGCGCATTTTGAGACCTCCTGATCACACAATATCAGATGTTCTTGTAAATTCATTACATATCAGTCATCATTTTAAGCTCGTTTCTGATTGTTTGCACAAACAATGCTTTAAATAGGCAACAATGAGTGTTAGAATAGTAGCTACATTTTAAATACGTTGCAATTTGTCAAAAATTGATTTATATAGTGGATTTTCACATTTCATTACACTTTTATGTATGACTCAAGCCAGTGTTTTATTCTCTTACATATTTCTACAGATGGATGAGAGGAGAAAATCTAACACTCTAATTAATTGGTGGCCTTCGCAATGCTAACTACCGGGTGATTTTTTTAATAACTCTAATGTTAATATATCTTTTCCCAGGAGTTTGCGATACTCTTGTGGAAGCATGCCAGTGATCAGAGAAATGGCTGCTGTCTCTCAAGCAATCAGATTAGCACTTAAATACACAGAAAGAATTATTCACTCATTCCATGAAGACATTTTAAAGATTTTTTTCCGTCTTAGAATTGCAAAAATGATCTAACGAGAGGCTACTGCTGCTCAGGTGAGACACAAGATGAATTCTGAGAATAAGGTGACTGAAACTGAAAGAAAGGAGAAATTTAGGGAACGATGAGACATTATAGTTTGATCTTGGGAAAAAGATTTTAAAATCATAGTCTGAAAAACAGCGCTTTCATCTTTAGGTGCATTTTTAGAATTGCTTTTTAAAAACCCAAATCTCTGTAATATGGAAACATAATTTTCTTCATTAAAACTAAACTGGTATTCCTGTAATCACATCAGAGGAATTTTTTATGATGCAAAATCATAGATTTCCCAAGGCAATAGCAAACTTCATATGGATGCATACTGAAACACTCACAAAGCATTAATGTGCATGTGAAAGAAATGGAAAATGCAGTTTGCCTTTGTATTTGAATTTACTGAGGACCTTTTGAAATAGGAGACCTATTGAGGGGGTTAGCAGAACAAAAAGGTTACATTACAGGGAGAATCCTGAGCTGAGTAAATTCATGCTGATGCTGATGACTAAGGTGAATTTTTCAGAAACACGTAGGATTTGTCTAATTGTTTCTCTGCTGAATTTGGTAGACGCTCCAATGACCTCAGTGGGAAATTAATGACGTCAACTCTACCTGCCTTTGAATATCTCACCTCAAAAGTCTGAACCAGCACGTCCTTTCTCTGACCTATAAAACTGGTGAAGAACACTTACAGATTTCACTGAGCATTAAAACAAACCCTTAACACTTACAGCTCAGAGCAGTGGAATTGAAGTTAATGTTAACAGTAGCACAGTCTGGAAGGATGACAGCACTTATACTCGTGTTAACTTTTGAAGGTGATCCAAGTAATCAAAATGATTAGAGTCATTTTCCTTTTAAAAGAAATTTTAAATTGTGTCAAAAGTAGACCAAGGGTCAGATTTTATAATTACTCCAAGCTCTCTCATAAATTCTCTCAGACAGATAATTTCCAACAGAACTACTTAATTAGTGCAGTTTCACTCTCAAATGATAGTTAACTTATACAGGTTTATAGTAAGATATAATTTTAGAGTATGTGCAAATACTGTTGTACAGTACTGTATATAACAATGCATCATATAATTTTCAGTTTTAAGAAATCACAAGCAGCAGTAACACCTCCTTTGTATTTATCCTCCAGTGAGACTAATAAGGATTCTCAAAGCATAGGATAAACCTGAAGATGGATGCTATAATGGCTGCAGACGGCAAGGACAGTCTGACTTATGGACACAGCCATCACATCAGATTGCATTGTTATAGTACTCCTGATGGTAATTTGCCATTTAGGGTTGCTCACTGCTACAGTATTTGTTAATTTCTTCAAAGGACAATTTATCCTGAGATGTTTGGATGAGATACAGGTAGCACAATTAAAATGCGTCGTAAACATAGTAGGAATTCCATTCACTTCAATGAAAAGACATTTACTATTACCAGAAAATTACTAGCAGCGTAACAACTATAGCACATCAAAGATCAAGCATGTTGAGTACCTGAATGAAAGGAAAGAGCAGTCCGACTGCGAAGTTGGAGAGCCAGTTGACTGTCCCAGCTACCATGAATGCGGCTGGCCTCTGAGACTGCTGGAAAAACTCTCCTGTGAGGACAAACGGGATCCCACCTGGAACAGGGTCCAAGAAAGTGATAGTTTTAGTAAACGTCCTCTGTCAACAGCTTCTTTAACAACAGAGGCAAACACACTCTGTGTTGCACATTTCAGCAGCAAGCATTGTCCTACAACTCTCCTTTCAGATGTGTACAGGGGTTTTTGAGTGGATAATATGATTTATTAAACCATACTTTAGAGGAATGTGACATTTTGCTGTTTAATGCAACTACATCTCAGTGACAGGAAACAGGTAATAGTACACAGAATTCACACAACTTCCGGAGTGCCACGTGATGAACTGGTTATTAAAATAAGAATCACCATTTCTACTAAAATGCTTGAAATTCTGAAAATTGAGAAATATTCCGAAATACTCTTAGTCATTAAAAACTAGAAAGATGGCTCTGAAGAGATTAAATAGTATTTTTGGATAGTTATTGCCCACTTAATTTCAGTAACAAAAAAGCAAAACACTTGCTTCGCTGTAGGCACATTTTTCGTTCATGTTTATTTAACACATTCCCTTACTAGTTGGCACTTCTGGCAAGGTCTATTCCTCCCATCAGCCAAGGACTCTGACCTCCATAATACCAAGCTCTGTTGAATACCACATTTGTCACTCACGTTCCCTTCCACTTAGGCAGTGGTCTATTTTGTATAGCACTGGCATGTTGTTGGCCTGACAATAACCCTCGGGGAACAGCTGTCTACTGCTGAAAGTCGCAATTTATCTTCGGCTTCTTTCATTTTCAGTAGGATATTTCTATAGAAATATCTCTGTTTTCATAGAATAGAACATGAATTGTAATTGCTGATTGGATACTTATTATAGTTAATTGGACACTTACACATTTGCTTGCAGGATTATTTTGTAGCAGTTTGGAAAAACTGAATCTCTTGACATTAGTCATTTTTTTTAGTAATCTGTTGCTAACAATTTCTAACTCGAGAACCTCACTTCTGCCTTTGTTATTATGCCTCATTTTCTGCATTACCAAAGATCACAGAATCATAGAATCCTTAGAGGTGGAAGGGACCTCTGAAGACCATGTAGTCCAACTCTTCTGCAATGAACAAGGACACCACAGCTAGGTCAGGTTGCCCAGGACGTTATCCAGTCTCACCTTGGAAGTCTCCAGGGGTGGGGCATCAACCACATCTCTGGACAACCTGCTCCAGTGCCTCACCACACTCATTGTAAAAGACCTTTTCCTTACATATCTAATCTAAATCTCCCCTCTTTGAGTTTGAAACCATTTCCCCTTGTTCTGTCACTACAGACCCCGCTAAAGAGTCTGTCCCCTAAGATCCACTACTCATCCCTTATGTATTTCCTTTCGCTGTTTTAGACATTTTAACAAGCTAATATGAACAATAAAAATCAGGTTAATTTCAGGAAAAACAGGTTGATCAGGACACATTTTCTCTCAAAAACCTCTATGAAAATCCTTTCTCAAAAATGCACATAAATTAAGATAAAAACATTATAGAAGACTTTGTTCATGTACTGGGTCTTCCCCTTACATGTTTTTGTTTCATCTGTGCTTATATTTTGTTTTACTCTTTGAATGCAGACTGCATATTCCCTTCCCAAAGGACAGCTGTGAACAAATATGTAAATGCTGTATGGTGATGCATTGTCATGCAGCCCCTTGTGCTCAGAGCCACTGCACTTAAACACGTGCTCTAGAAACTGCTCTATCAAGTATGAGATAGTGACTTGTAAATACAGAACAGGATATGCAGTTGACATATTGTCAGATATTCCTACATTTCAAATATTTCATATGCAGAGACCATGATAATGTGCGTAAAAGAAAGGCAAAGTGATGTAGAAAAAGGCTGGATTATACAGTCACTCCATTATCAACTAGTATGACTTTTTGTGAGAATATATTTGCAACTGTAGCAAGTTCAACCTTCTGTCCCAAAGACTGTCAGCATAAATTACACATAAACAAATGCAGAGCAAATAAATATTTATTCCTATTTTATACATAGGTAACAGAAATACTGAGTTTGGGCCATCTGTGCCCTAGTTTAAAGTCTTTACACAAGTCACAAATAGTATCCAAATTCTTTGACCAAAAAAGTGACCACTGTCAATAGCACTTTGACCGCATAGAACAAACAGCCAAACAGGCATAACTCACTGAAATTCAAGTAATGCTGGTCTATGAGTACACTGTAGTTTACAGTGCCTATTTTGTCATGCACTTGGGATTGGGGTTCAAATCCTAAAGCATGGCAGGCAAAATAACAATCATATCTCTCCTGCTAGCATTTGTTTTAGGTCTCAAATGTCATGCGAGGCAGTGGTTTGCCAGACCACCTGCCTCTCACAGAGAAGAACTGAATGGCTGGATACACAGAAACCACAGAAGTTAATTTATGATCATTTATTCTGTCATGCCTTTGCTGTAGGACAGTCAACAGAGGTGTTACCGTGCTTGTCAGTATAATAAAAATGCTGTTCTAGATCCATTTGAGAAAATACACATTGTACAAGAGAGGAAAAAAGCCAGAGGCGAAAATGAAAAAAAAGTTCAGGACAGAAACATATCAGAAAGAATAAATGTTATGGAAATAAAAATGCATAAGCATTGTTAGAAAAAAAACGTTCCTTAAAATTCAGATGTAGTATCTAGATACATATTAATCATCACTACAGCTTATTATTAGTCTCACTTATCACAAAAGCTCTTCAATCTAATTTGAAAATTAATCAATTAATCTTGTGATGGTAAAAATAGCATATTGACAAGTCTAAAAAAAAAAAAAAGTTATCAGTTCCTTGGAGCTCTCAAATGTCTACAGCACAGAAATGGGAGAGGTGCACAACCCCCAGACAAAGCAAATCCCCAGACATTCTTATGGCATAGACAAGAATTTCCACAGCATCACGAAGCAGAGAAAGCCAGATTATATAGAAGGGTGGCTTAAGAGAAATATATGAAACAATCAAGGAGCCTGAAAAGTAATTGGCAAATTAACTGAAAAACAGGTCAGGCCTAAAGACAAATGAAAAAGAGAGTGAAAGTAGATCATAGTTGTATATTGCTACATGCCAGGAAGAGCAGAAACTTGACCTTACTAGGACGCAGAACAGGGGATATGAATGCCTACCAAGAACCAAATCACCCCTCAGTGGAGTGAAATGAATAGAGAAATTAGGGTAAGCTAAAGGAAAAATGTAAATCCTTTAGATGCTAACAGTGAAGGCACCTGAAATCAGCTAAACTCATAACCCCAGGCATCCACCCATCGCCAGTCATTTCAAGGTGCAGAGGTGCTCACAGACCTCTTTTCTCCTTAACTCAGACTGCTTGAGAAAAAAAATCAGGTGCGTGGGTTGGAAGGAAGCTGTAATATGCTTTGAATTGGTCAAGCCATGCTGTAGAATATCCCACTACTGTCTCTGATGCAGGTTTGATCCTCATTCTCAATCTTTACAGTATCTGAGGATTTTCCACACTGTTTTTCAAGTGGCTGAGTCATCACAATGATATGGCGTCTTACCAACCGCTCCTTACAGTTAGTTTCACTGTAAGGTACCCAATGAATCAATTGGTCTGTGCTGGCTGCCATTCAGTGGTTGCTTGGAAATCACAGCCTAACAGTCTAACCAATCCACTGTCTTTTTTAAACAGTCTTTAAACATTTTGTCATGAGTTTTGCAACCTTCTATGTTTAAATTTGGGATAAATGGTTTCACCGTTAACCTAACTGGTATTCTTTCTCATGGATGATGAATCTGGAAATAGCATTTCCACTGGGAGAATTTCCAAGCATTTTTCAGTGGAAGAGCTTTATTTTAGATCTGATCAAAAAATGAAAAAGTATATTATGATTTCCTGTAAGAATGCTTCAGCAAAATAGGTTCTGAACATTAACTTAGAGAGTTAATGCACTGACCACAGTACTTATAGCAATTCATTTCTAATACATTACTGTTTTCAGCATTGCAGTGAACATAATGGGAGAAGCTTTTGACATATTACAGCACCACTAAAGATTGTTCCACCTGTTAGCATGGTACCTCTATTGGAAATTGCACATCGCTATTGCAGGCCTTGTATACCAATGATCTGCCTAATGAAACTAGACTAAGCTTATATGACAGAATTTGATGTGCACCAAAACATTTATATCTGTGCATTTTATTCATTTTCTTCCATTATTAGTGCAGTTACACATAGATTCAGTGCCACTTGATGGCAAACATCCAGAGTCTCAACCCGAAAGACTTTTATGTATGAAATTGGAACGATAGAACACAAATAATATTCTTGCTGTACAAGCTAGAGATTCTCAAATAGATATTTACATTTGCATGAATATCGATGTTTTCCTATCAAAATATTAAATGCACATATTGACTGTTTTGTTCAGTAAGCAGTTACAAAGAAATACTGATTAGCAAAAGTTACTTGTTTCAGCACACAAGTCTGAATGCAGAAAATGTGAAAATAGAAGGAAATACAGAGATCCTATTTTTGTTTCTATCCAGTAACTAACTGGTAGTTGGTCCTAGTTATGTACATGGTTTATGAAATAAGACTGTTGAGAGAATAACTGCCTAATATAGGTCAAAGAGATTTATTAGATTGGTAAACTGCCTCTAGAGGCAATGGAAACTACATCCTACAAGGCAGGGAAGATAAAGGAACTCAAGTTCACTGCTCATCTCTTAGCATGGGCTCAAGACAAAGCTCCGTGTGTTCAGCCCCAGCTGGCAGCTCCACAGAAACTGTGGGGTTTCTAGCTCCACAGCTCAAGAGGCAGCTGAATGCCTTTCCAGTAGGAGGGCTGGGAAATCCTGGAGAGGCTGATTAGGGCAAGACCTGCCAGATTTTCCAGCCCTGCACTTTGGGAGAAGGAGTCTTCAAGATGAGGTGTTTTGACAGAGAGGGCAAGCACTTTGCAACAATGCTCTGTTTTGCTAAAAGATGTCTATGTAGCTCTAGATCAGATCAAGCAAAACAGCTTTTGACCACAAGGCAAAGACTGATATATCTTAATAGGGCTGGAAAACAGTATAGTAGCTCAGTGAAAGGCTTCAGTGTATGCAGTTCAACTGGGAGAAGACAACTCTGGAGGACAGCTGTGGAGGAGAGGCAATGGAAATGAGACAAAGCTCCTGGAAGAAAGCTGCTGGCAAAGAAACCGGATATTCTTCAGAGAGACAGCAAAAGGAATGTTAGTTTGTAGCCAAGCCTGAGCTGCCAAAAAAAAAGCAAAAACCCAAACAAACAGAGGCACCTGAAAAATATACTGCAGGAGATCTGCTGGTGAGACACCCAGCACAACCAGCAAGTGATTTCTGCCTCTGTGAGCCTATAGATAGAACATATTGATTTTTACAGAGATTCTGTGTAACTGCCAGATTATTTTAACTTGCACATTCTACTTGGTGGAACAATATGCCCCTCCTTCCCAATAATGGTGTTATATTTTCAGACAGGACAACTGTCTTGCTAGCTAATACTGTTTAGAGGTCTGGGAGCAGAATGTGTGATAGGGGTAGGCTGAGTCACAGCTTCATGCTGCAGACTCTCTTAAAAGTCCCCAGCCCTCCACAGGAGAACTGTTGATCTCATCTATTACAGAATTAAGGAAAACAGGCACTTGTCTTGTATAAAACAGTATAGCCGGTTAACGACATTAATTTGTTCCATCTGAACAAATCTGCTTTGGATTAAAGGCCGCTTGCACAAAGGATTTTTAAAGCTTCGTCAGTCTAAGACAAACCAGCAGTGCAAACCATAGAACCAAATTAGAAAACAAAAAATACAGAATCTGGCAAAACTAATAACAACAAGTACCTTACGGTTATTAATGTTCTTGCTTTTAACATAATGCTGTGTGGAAAAGGCTTTTGCATTTAATAACTAACATTTGGCTTAGCATCTATAAAAGTTGCTATTCCAACAGCCTATAGAAAATCAGTCCTGCAGGCATTTGGATCTTTGCTGGTGGAAGGTAAACCACATCACTTTCAATCAGTTAAAATAACAAAGCAACGGAGTACAACACAAGTGCATATTGATATACTCTGTTGCAACATCACTGGTTAAAAAAACATCTCAGATCTCAATTATTGACACTAACATGTATGACATACAGCAGTAAGGCCACTGTCGAGCAGAAACTACATTATATTCCTTCTATGTTCAGTTCAGTAATTATTTTTGAAGTAGATGTTCCATGTAATTTTTCAATGCTAACGACCTAAGTATTCCCTTATCTGAACCATCTGATAATTTCCTTTTCTTCAGTGAAGTTATCCCCCTCTTGAATAATAATTAATGCATTTTCTCTTAACTTTTTAGTTCTGCAAGGCACTGTTCTTACGCAGAATTTTATGAGCACCCATTTACTGACTGAATCATTTTTTATCTCAATTGTTTAATGGAGGCAAAATACATACTACATAATTGAAGAGCCCCAGTAAGTTCAGCATTTTTAAGACAGTCTCCTTTACTTGAGTTATATCTCCTTTTAAATGCAGCTCTGCTCTTGGAAGCCCAAGTAATAATTTTTCATAGCTTTTCCTTTTCCCTATTTCCCAAATCCTCCGAATTCAGTCAGTTTTGATAGTATGATCTTTTTAATGAAACCTAGACCTGAAAGCCAAGAGCAGAATGAAGTTTTTTACTTTGACTTCAACTTTATTTAAGCCTAACATTCACCTTGGAGTCTGCTTGCTCTTCCAGCACGAAATGTCCACTATCTATTATTAGTTCATTCATAATTGTTTCAGTTGTCATATCTTCTTTCCATTATCCTTATTTATTTCCACTGTGTATGCCTTGTCACTGTATTCAACTTCGTAAGTCTAAATGCCACTCCTGTGGTCATCTTCCTCATCAGTGAGTCAATTTTATCACCCCCTTTTAGCACAGTCCACCCAATCCAGCTTTGTCACAGCATCAAAACTTCTGCATTTTGCTTTTTGCAGGTTTGTTCATTATCATCTATTCCATTTTACACTCATCCCTTACCCACATTTTTCTAACAATTGTTCAGTCCTGAGTTCTTAAATGAAGTCTCCAGTCTGCAAACATGAACTGTATTTGAAACTAATGCACAGTAACACATCTTGAAAAACCTCTCACCAATTTATACAAGTATCAGG
>PPHD01021766.1:0-13123 GCA_002909625.1 Bambusicola thoracicus | reverse complement strand
TTTTTTTTTTTTTTTTTTTTTTTTCCCCACGTGTACAGGATGTGTGTTAGGGGCTGATGTCTTCTGATCAAGAGAAAAATTTTAAACAAAAAGAGGTATTCTGTCATGCAAGGACTGCTCAATGTATATTTTTTTCCTTGCTCTGTTATCCCTTCCAAGGAGTCTTCCTTGCCCCGCTTGTAGCAGAACCTGCTTTCTTTGCCTTGAAAATCCATAGTTCACTGAACTGAACTTTAAATCTCCACTGACTTGGATTCCTCACTCACATATTGACACCTAAACTCAGCCATCTTCACCTGCAAAACTCTCCAGGATATACACAGAACCATCATGTTACTATTTCATAACTCATTTCTGTCTTATGATAACAACTGTGATGGAGAAAAAATAAACATAGACTGGTCCAGACCCCTTAGATATGGAAAATGTCTCATCAACAGCCCCTCGAGGGCTCAACTTTATGAGTTAGCCTACTGTGTCCAAGCCGGAGGTGCTACCTGAGAGACTCCCAGAAGTCAAGGCCCTTGAGTGTGGTCCTGTGACCTGGACTCGGCTCAGGAACTGCAGCGCACAGTTTAATCTAGATGGATCTGCTCCTGAGCCACCTCAAACCCTGTATTTAGGATGTATCTCTGCTAAGTTCCCTTGCATAGGGCACAGTAGGCATGTGAACATTGTTTCCATGTCTCTAAGTTGAGTGGCACTGATGAGCAAGTCAAGGACTTTATGTGCATGCTATTGATGATTCCCTTGTCAATTGGTGCCTCTAGCAAAAGTATTTGAGTTGCAGATACTCTGATCATCTTTCATCTGCATACTATGTTACTTGAACTCATTTAATAAAAGCAGATTAATACATATGCTCCATGAAATTTTCCATTTGTTAAAAAGATACCATTTTCATTTGTATTCTGGCTATTCAACTGATTTCTTCTTTACTTTTAATTGTGCTCCCAAAATAAATAAATAAATAAATGAGTAGAATAATTAGTGATGGATGTAGAAAGAAGCAGAAAACCCAGGGTTTTCCCTGGACTTATATGAACTTTTTCTTGTACAAACAGTTGCAGCAGAGGCATTTGGTGGTTTTCTTCTCAAAGCTCTCCTTCAGGGTGAGTTAGAATACTGTACAGGTGTAAATGTATGCTTTGGGGTATTTAGTCAGGCTAAGGACAGAAGTCACAGTGCATCCAAGGCAAATGTGAGCAGGCTTATGGATCTGGGAAGGATATGAGACTTGGGGTTCCAGTGGACCATGTAGGCTACGCCATCATAGCAATAGGGGTGGAAAGATTGTTTAAATGGACTTAATTAGGGAAAAAGCAATGACAGTGAAGGTCAGAACTAGATAGTTAATGGTGTGCTAGCAACATCTCTTCAGAAGATGTGCTTGTAACTACATTACAAGAAACTTGTAATGTGCCATAGATGTTGCACCTTCCCACCCTATCCTTGCTGGGTGTGCAGTCCTCTTGAGATCGGAGCTAGGCAGACATGGAAGAAGAGAATGTGTCTAGGTTGGCCATGGGTATATGGAATGATGTATTTGCTCAATGTCTCCTCATCACCTAGTAGTTATTGGCTTTGTATCACTTTTTGAGAGGAAGGTGAGATTGGTTTGGAAATCTGTATCGTTCTGCCTCCAGTGCAGCCAGCAATAAATAGATTTACCATTGTCTTCCAGTGGACTTCACAAACTTCACTTTTCTCAGCATGATACTTCAGCCTGCTCAGTCTTCTGACCTTCTTTTTTCCCTCTTGTGTAATTCGATGATTGCACGGGTAACTCCTACAAGTATGTCTGAAGATGTTGTGTCTTTATGGGTATTCCTAGCTTATCTTTAGGGGATGTGAAATACTTTGGACAAGTTGATACCTATTTGACTGTCATTTTAGCATAGTGAACAAGGATTATTCTTTAATCATCTTGTTGGAAAACAAAACAGAGTTAACCAACATCTTATTTTCATAAATATAGTTTGAGTACGATTTGAACTTTCCTCCCCTTAAATAAAGTAGGCATTTCACTATCCATCAGAATTTTTGGCTAACTTCCATGGGAATTTAAAGGTGTTAAATTAGCTACAGGAGGGTTTCATTATTGTTCTCTAAGTGTAATGGGAGCAGATCTAAATTTACAAGGAGAAAAAGGTAATAATTAAAAATTGAACATAAGGACAATAAAGAAGAAAATGGGTTCCCTCAGACTGACATAGAAAACTTCTTGAAAAGTGGAGTTCCTGCTGTGTTTTTTTCTGGAATGAGTAAAAAAAACCATTGTCTAAAGGTGATTTCTTTTTGTGTGGCAGATTAATTGCTCGTGACTCCCATGGATCTTACAGCCCATAAAGATGGTCCCAGTGTAGTTTCCATTCATTATTTCATGGAGAGTTATTTTTATTCCCCTTCTTGTTACCAAAATTGTATACAAATAAACAGAGATGTTGGTGAAGATACTGTGAGAGTTACTAATGTCCTGGATCTGTCAGAGCTTAAGAATTTAAACTAAAAATCACAGCTGGCTCCAGTTCCTGCCCAGATTTCACCTATTTGCCCCTTCCCCACAGTGTACCCTTGGACTCAGGCATCCCATCTGCCCACTGTGTATCCCCATCTGCACAAAGTCTCCAGGACACTGGAATGCGGTGATGTGATCTACCTATATGAGGTTTTTATCTCAAAGCAACACTTTCTGAATTTCAGTGTGTTTTTCCAGCTTGCTTCCTTCCCTGAAGAACCTACTGCTCGTATCTTTTCCACCTGTGCAGTCTCATTTGATCCCTCTTTCTCTTTTCTTGCAAGCCACCGGTTTGTTGTTGTTCTTATTATTTTTGACTTCTACATTTGCTCCAACTCTTGCCCTCTTTTTGTCAAATAAGCCATTGAATTATGCTGCCTTAAGGACCATCTCTTTTCCGATTTCTCCTTATTCAGCCATTCTTGTTGAATTTTTTCATTCCTCTGAACTTCCCTATCCTCAGATTAAATTGCCTCCTACTTTTTTTCCACTGCTAGTCTGTTTTCAGTCAGGTAATATAAGCTCAATGTCTCCAGGGACAGCTAAGGCAATATGAGGAACACCAGACTAGTCTATTGGTGAGAGTGAAGTGTCTATGATAATAAGGGAGTTATCCAGGCAGCCACTAGAGAATTTTTGAAGGGAAGAATAATTTCAAGCCTGTAGGAATGTGTAAAATGGGATACAAAGCAAGATGGACTTACTAAAGCTAAACCCAGAGCTTACTTGTATCAGATAAGGGTGTTTACAGAAAGGTGGTACATTGGAGCTAATCTCTTTGGGTCACTCAAGGCCAGTTTTGAGCTAGGTCTTCAAGTGATACAACAACTGATTCAACTGTTCCTTCAACAAGAAGGCTGAGTGATGGACTGGAAGATTTGCAGAGAGTAAAGACAGTGAAGTTGGTGCAATTCTCAAACAAAACCGCTGGCACTCTGCAGGGCTGGAGATGTGTTTTGCAGCAGACTTTTTGCTCATTAAGAACAGCTTCTATCGTTTGCTCCACCAGCACGTTAATCATTAGCTGTAGGACAGCTGGAGGGGAAGCACTATGTGCTCAGGTTTTAGCAGAACTTTTATGTGTTGAAATTGTTGGTCAGATAAGATATGACAGAAGATCAGATTAAAGGCTGCATTTGCAGTATTTTCAGTGGCTCTGCAGTTCAAAAGAGCAATTCAGACTGCTTGCTAATGCACGTACCCTTACGTCAACCAGAGGAGGGAGGTATGCACCTTTTAGAGGTCTTCTAATTCACTATTCAACAGTAACTGCTTTTCTCCATTAGCTGGGTGGGGAACACGAGGATCTGGCCCCAGGGTTATGGAAGTCTCAATTTCTCTTCAATGTCTTGAATTCTGGTCGCATACTCTGTGCTTTAGTATCTGAAGGTGATCATCACTCAGGGTTTGGTAGGATAATCAGTTTGATCCATAGAACGTCTTTGGTTGAAGGGACATAAAGATTACCAAGTTCCAACCCCCCTCCTGTAGCCAGGGTTCTCAACCATGAAATGAGGCTGCTCAGGGCCTCACCCAGCTGGGATCCAGGGCAAGATGACTTCAACCTAGGAAGTTTGTAGACATAGATGTTGTTCTGTTGTCTCCCATAGGCCCTTACAGCTACCATTTAACAGTCCTGTTTCCCCACATGCAGTAAGAAGGCAATGCTCCAAGCCACTTTCACATCTAATGGGGACATGGAAGAAAGTCACCTAATGGCTCTATTGACAGCACAAATATGCCACCAGCAGCAAATGGCTGGATGCAACAAATCCATCAGCTTGCATTCAAACCATCCATCTCCCAACACACCAGACTTTTCCAAACCCATGTTACTGGTGTGAGACTCAGTGAAGGTGACTGTTGTTGGATAGAAAGCCTAGAATGATTTCACTCTGCAAAGTGTTTCAGTCAGCAGCCAACCAGACTCATACTCAGCATTCAGCGTTTTATTTTTTATGCAGAAATAAATGGCAAAATTCCCATGATCTTCAAAGGGAGAGTACTGCCCCGAGTCCGTATGTAATGCATTACTATTAGATGGAAATACTTGCTGGGCTCTGTTATTGGTGAGACTGAGAGTTTTATTTTTAACTGCTGTATTTTATTTTATTTCATTTTGGCTCTGAAGGAAACCTTTTCAATTTGTTCAGGGAAAGAAATAAAATCTGGTCCAGGACAGTTTAGACTACGGTCTCTGCCCACAGTACGAAAATCCAGAGATTTGGATAAAACTTACCAAACACAGACCTGGGAAAGGAAGATCGGTGGTGAGCTCAGTTCTACTTTGCAGAACTGTGAAATCACTGCTCTGTGACTGCTGGTCTGCCTTAAGCCTGTGTGTGAGTGTGGGACCCGTCATTACTCCCAGAGCCCACAGCTGCATCCATAGCAGGCTGCTTCCCCCAGGGCCCTCCTCACCTGTGCTCATACTTTACCCCAAACAAAAGCTGCAGACTACTATCCTCAAAGGGGATGCCAGCAACTGTGGGCTGATTTGTGAGTTGTTGTCAGATACAGTGTGATAGAAGGAGGTTTGCAAGCTTCTCAGGATGGCTCTGAAGAAAGCTCTCCAGGTCATGGCTGTTGGTGATAAGTTGGCTAGCTGCAGCTTGGGAAACTGTACTTTTTGGAGCTGAGCATGTGGAGGAACCCAAGACTGGGAGGAGATGATTCTTCATGGCTCTGTCTCCTACACAGGACATAGATTGCTGGGGGCAAGTTATTCCCTAGGTATTCCCAACATTAGTGCTGCAGCTGACTCAGGAGCCCCACATAGGAGCCACGGCTATGTTCAGTCAACCACATGAACCAAAACCAGAGAAATCACATGCATTTTGAAAGACAGCAATTAACATAGTGAGCAGATGTGAGAAAGAGTGTGAAGGGAAAGGCTGTGATAGATCCTCCCACTTTCCTCTGAAGCACCTGCTTGTGGTCACAGCTGGAAGCGTGCTGCTTGACCCAAGGACTGCTCTAACAGAGCTATTTATTTGTGTTTCGCCCAAGATTCATGGCTTCCTGGGTCAACAGCCCAGGAATGGGATATGCAGAGCACTGAGCAGAGGGAAGAAGAAATTCACATTAGGTTTTCTGTTTTTCCCATTTTACAGCATTTTTGGAGTGAGATGGTTAAATCCTACCCCTTGCCCATGAACACTTCTCAAAAAAGTCATTGTCAGAATTGTGGTTTCTCAGTGTCTCTGCTGAAGAGCTCTGGACCAGCTTCCCAAGTGGAGTGGGCAGATTGCAAACAGCTGAAGGACTGAGCTGCACCAATTGCCATGGTGAAGAGCCACCAGGCTAGAAGCAAGCTTCTCGGCTCATTGCAGCCCTGATCTTGCAGGTGGCAAGGCCATATGCTAGATCTACACTGAGACAGCTGTGAGAGCTCTATTTATATGACATGGCTTATAAGCTTCTTCATTTGTCACTCCACATGTGTGTGTCTCATGCCAAATTTCAAGTCTTCAGTACGTGTCCCTGGTTACCCAAGAAGATCAAGATCGGTCTTGGCTCAGACTCTCTCCCTTGGGTTTGATCATATTATCCTTTGGGGTTTTGGTAGGATTCCAGCACACCCTCAACCTTTAACAAAATTTCTTTTTTGTTGTCCTCCCTCTAAACCCCTTTCTCTGCCTTGCAATTCAAACCCAGGCCTTCTGCACACTGATCAAGGCATGGGCCTGGATCCAGATGGTCACACCAGAACCTGACCAGCAGCAGGTACGCACCTCGCCTGGGACACAGAAATGTTTCCCGAGCTGAAGCCCTGGTATAAGTCACTACATGCTTTGCCCATACTGGGAGGACAGGGGGGCTCTGGCTGCTACAACAGAAGAGCCCTTGTGGCTGGAATCCCTCCTCAAAGTGATTTGTGAGTTCAAGGCATCTCCACAGCTGTCTGCCCACCACTGCGTTAGGGCCATGAGTCAGGCAGCAGCTAGAGGAAGCTACGGGGGAGGTTTGCAGCCAGAGCCTTTCTCATGCATGGAAGTGGTTGGTATGTGTGGGAATGTTCCCTTAAACATCACCAGTGAGCGCTGCTGTACATGTTTCCTTAACACCTCCAGGAGCAGTGACTCCACCACCTCCCTAAGCAGCCTGTTTCAGTGCCTGACCACTCTCTCCTTTGCCTCTGTGCAACCTTGCAGTTGCTCTGCCCCAAGTCTGCAGCAAATGCATGGGGTTGTCCTGAAGTGTAGGACTTGACACTTTGTCTTGCTGAAGGTCATACAACTGGCCTCAGCCCAGCCATTCCAGGTCCCTCTGAAGGGCCTTACAACCCTCAGGCAGATAAACACCTTACCCCAGCTTGGTGTCACCTGCAAACTTACTGAGGGTGAATTCAATTCCCTCATCCAGACTATAAATACAGATATTAAACAAGATGGACTCCAATACTGACACCTGGGGAACACCACTTGTGACTTGGGTCTGGCTTACACATTTCCCTGAACGTGACTGTGAGAAGCAGCTCTTGGCTGCTCAGTGTGGGACGAATTGGAGGCCCTGAGTGAAGCTGGGAGTTGAGGTCTTGGAGCAGAGGCCTACCAGTGCCCTTACCCAAGGGGCAGCTAGGTAATAGGGAAAGGGCTAGCTAACCATATGTAGGACACGCTTTCCAGAGATAATTAAGCACATCTGGGCCTGATCTGTGCAAGTAGGATAGAGCATATCAGTGGAAGGTGAGGACTAAGAGGTGAGATCCACTAATAGCAAATGCAGTGCTGCTCCCAGGTGGAGCAGGGAGCCCGCTTCTGCAGCAGCTTTAGGAACAAGAGACCTGCACAGGTTGCTGTGCAGGCACAAATCAGTTCCCAGCAGGGCTTGGCAGCAAGCAGTGAATCAAAACCATCCCTCTGGGGCATGGAGCTGCTCCAAAATGCACCAGCTTCACCTTGTTTAAAAACCTCCAGCATGGGAGCACCACAGTCCCTATCCCCTTCATGATGCCCCCCCTTTCTGCATCCCTCTCCTGAAATTACATACAGCCCAGAAACCAGGGGTGCTTGCATCTGCTTGGATAATTTGGTTGACTGAGCATGACTTTGATTCATTTATTTTTTTCAGAGGGAAATATTTGGCTCAACTGGAGAATAATTCCCTCCCTCTCCTGAGATTGTCTTTAATAGCTAAATCTCAGCGTGCTCACTCACTCTCGTACCTCTGGAAACAATTGAATCAATTCCTTGTTTATAGAATGACTGTGTTTGTGCACAGTTGACAAAATAAAACTTGCCTTTTATTCTCCTGCTAGATCTCGATAGTATTTGTCTTCAAAGAAAACTTTCACTAGATTTTGTGTGTTTCTTATTCTCCAGCTGCAGTTTGCACTTTCAGGGAAATGGGAAATCAAGTCCAGGGCAAGACATACTACTCACAAGAAGGAATTCAGGTCCTGACCTAAATCCACTTTTTCAGTCCTCAGTCCAAGTATGTCTGATTTTCAGAAGCTGATAGCTGGAACTGGACTTGAAATACGTAACACAGACATTTCTAACATAGATCTCTATCACAGATAATGAGCTGAAAAATCTGCTAATCTCTCAAACCCTTGTTGCTGAGGTTCATTTTCTCTACTCTTAGCCATCGGAAGGGTGGAAAACCTGTACTCTTTCAGGCCTAGAAGCAGGATGGCATGAATCAATCCATCCTTGCAGGAAGGACTCCTCTGTCCTATTATAGATGTCTAATTTGGGTGAGACAAAGCACTCCAGGATCTCACATTTAAGAGGAGCCAAAGGTTACTTGCTTTCAGTAAGACACCCACATTTGGTCCAAAATTCTCTTGCCTTGGTGCTGGGAACAGAATGCACAGCTACATACAGAAGGACCACCCAATACTGGGGCAGCAGGGACTCACCCTGGATAAGGTGGATGATGGAGACCTGAAATGCTTCCTGGGAAGGGCCTGGAAGCTGTGCCTCCGTGCAGCATCTCAGATGTCCCTCATTTCTACAGAGACTCATAGAATCATTAAGGTTGGAAAAGGCCACTAAGATAAACTAGTCCAACCATCTAGCTACCACCAATATTGCTCTCTAAACCATGTTCCTAAGTACCACATCTCCACACTTCTGGGATACCTGCAGTTATGGTGACTCCACCACTTCCTTGGGCAGCCTGTGCCAGTGCCCAACCACTCTTTCTGAGAAAAAAATATTCCTAATATCCAACCTGAACTTCCCCTGGCGCAACTTAATGTCATCACATCTCATCCTATCGCTGGTACCTGGGAGCAGAGGCCAACCCCCACCTCACCACAACCTCCTCTCAGGCAGATGTGGACAGCAATGAGGTCTCCTCTGATCCTCCTCTTCCCCAGACTGAACAACCCCAGCTCCCTCAGCTGCTCCCATCACACTTGTGCTCCAGACCCCTCACAGCTCTGTTGCCCTTCTCTGGATGTGCTCAGGGCCTCAGTGTCTTCTTATAGTGAGGGGCCCAGTGCTGAAGGCAGCACTCAAGGTGTTGGCTGCACTATCTCTGACACAAGCTGGGATGCTGCTGGCCTTCTTGGCCACCTGGGCACACTGGTGGCCCATGTCCAACTTACTGTCAGCTAACACCCTGAGGTCCTTTGTCTCTGCACAGCCTTCCAACCACTCTTTCCAAGCCTTCAGCAATCCATGGGGTTGTTGTGGCCGAAGTGCAGGACTCAGAACTTGATCTTGTTGAACTCCATCCCAGTTTAGGCTTAAGTAGAGGCAAAAAAAAAAAAAAAAAAAAGAGAGAGAGAAAAGTGCTTATATTTTCCCAGTGTAAACATAACACCAGTGCATACACACCATGTGGCTTAATCAATTAATTTCAATGTTCTTGCTTTCACATCACAGTGGCAAAACATCCCAGCTCCTCCTGGAGCCAGGACAGTCACCCTGGGCAACCACAACCCAGTGTTAGCATGGGTTTTGGCTCTCCCCATCAACCTTTGGCCCTCAACTTTGTCATGCCTTGCTGCTGCCAGCGATGTTCCCTGGGTTCAGGGTCAGCCAGTGCCTGTGCTTCACATGTGGGTCCCAGAGGCTTTGCTGACACCAGCAGTCTGCCTGGCACAGCTGTCCTGTCCCGATTGCTCCTGGAAGGAAGCAGGGATTTTGAAAAGAAAAATGAGTGCCCACACAGAGCTATTCTGGAACAACTGTGATGCCTTTAATTGCCGTCCTCTGTTTGTTTGAAATAACAACCTCATGTAGACAAGCTTAAACTCAGTTCTGCCAAGAAAATAAGTTAACCATTGTATTTCTTAGTGCTCATCAGTCAGAGCGCGCTTCTGTCTTTGTGGCTCTTAGAAGGAGCTTCTGCTGGGTTTTCTGTGCCTTGAGTTAACTGCTGGCCACTAATGTCAGAGTGCTTGTCCTGTGGAAGCAAATTTGAGCACCTCTCTTGACAGGATAGGAAGAGAAGTGGCCTTGAGTTGTGCTGGGGGAGATTCAGGTTGGATATTAGTAATGATTTCTTTTCCGAAAGAGAGGTGGTTAATTGGCACAGGCTGCCCAGGTAGGTGGTGGAGTCACCAACCTGGAGGTGTTTAAAAACCATGGAGATGTGGTACTGAGGTTCATACTTAGTGAGCAATATTGGTGGTAGGTGTACAGTTAGATGATCTTTGTGGTCTTTTCCAACCTTGATGATTCTGTTATTCTATGATGAGCTGCAGAGTGTTGTCTAGAGCAGTGTTTGCTAACCTGTGGGTTTTGACCCCTGCAATCAGTGAACACCAGCACATCTCACTCCCCGCCTGGAGGGACAAACCTGCTGCTGGATGGGCAGGCTGGAAACTGGTCCCAGCACGAGGAAGTTTGAAAAGCACCGATATATTTGGAAAAAAGAAATGCAATGAAGAACAGCCTTATCTTCAGATTGATATAAAGCATAGCTATTTTTACCTCGGCGTATCCAATTTTTGTGTGTAATCTAAGATAAACACACCACGGAGGGAAGGTTGTGCCATTTTAAGTCCACAGCAAACTTCTCAAAGCAAACTCCAAGGAGGAAATAATCTTTTCCTTGTCTAGTTTGTTTGGAAAGTAAATTAAACTCACTGGTTCTCATTGTGTATTTACCCATTGTATGCATATCAGTTCTCGGTGGTACAAAGTACAACTTTTTCTGCCGTGCACATCAGTTCACTTGGTTTTGCTGCTCTCTTGACTCGAAGTGCTTTTTAAAAACATATGTAATACAATATTTTGTCATCACAGTGCATGCAGCTGAATTTTGCTGTAGAGTGACTTGAGTCTGCTTCATTTCAAGCCAAGGACTATACAGTTTGTATTTCAGTGAACATAGTTACAGAAATGCATGGTCCCCCATTCCTCCTTTGCAGAGGGGGACGTTATTTCTACCAGGCAGGTGGGAAAATTAATAATATTTAGAAGTGAGACAGCCTTGCTGCCCTGTAAAACTCATTGTGTAGAGATGCTTCTGGCTCAAAGATGTACAGGAGAAGAGAAGAACTGACTATACTCATGATTAATTCATTATGTTGATACAGAGTAGAGCGATGTAGACGCAAGTGCGATCTGTAACAGATGGTTAAAACCATATCAGTGGGAACATTTATAGGTGGCTCTAACTATTGACTTATTACCCATTTATGAAAGCACACAATAACTTTGGAGTCCTTTACTAGCTATTAAAACAACTGTCGTGTGAACTGTTCCTGGAATAAGACATATCTTACCTCCCATTAAAATGTAAGATGGACATTTTTTACCTTTTTCCTTTCGAAGTCAGCCTGGATGGTACAAAGTGCGGCGATGGAGGGGAGAAAAAGATACACATGAACTCTGTATAAGCACAGACTGATAGGACCCAAATGACACAGCCTTTCTTTCATTGCCTGCTTGTCTTGTGCCCTCACAAAACTTAATAGAGAGGGAGGCAGTGAGATTTTGGGGTCTACCCTCAGCAGCAACTTAGTCATGATTTATGAGCTGAAGCAATGAGATGTGATCTCAGAGGGTGAGGTGAGGTGAAAGGTCTGGTGAGGGGAACCCACCAAACACCCTCCATGTGTCATCTAATGTAGGTGTGAAAAACCTAGTAGAGCTGTGTCTACTGTGCAAACATGCTTCCCTGTGAGATTTATGGGGCTCCAGACTTAGTTGACACCACCACAAGTCTATTTCTTCACATAGTGTTTCATCTTTCCTCAATTGGAAGACAACATGGAAAGGAGGGGAAAAAAAAGCCATAAGCAAGTATTTCTTTTTTAAGCACGGTGTCCACAGTGGTAGAGCACTTTGGGGCTGTGGGGGTGGAATATGTTTTCCCCTCTTGGTTTTTCCTCATCCCTAATCTCTTGGTCCTCTTCAGTGTTTCCTTTCTCTCCATGGTTACTCTACACAAACAGTTTCCCTGCTGACTTGGTCAATGCAAAACTGCCATAAATATGCACTGCAGATGCAATGTATTACTCACCCATAGGGTGACTCATCTGGAGCGCAGCAAAGTATGGCAAAGAGCCATAGTGGGGCCTGTGAGTCAGCAAGGCTGATTTGCTTTTGAACTCACACCTACAGTGAGTGGAAGCACAACTCAGTGTCTTCTGCAGAAACCCGGGGAGCACTGCATGGGTGGCCCTGATGGCTCATGCAGGAGATTACTGGAAATTAAAGGAGGAAAGGCTTTGACTGGTATTCTTCTTGTCACTGGCAGAGGGATTGTGTAACGAGAAGGTGGCCACTGTGATCAGATGCAGAATTCAAGCCTAAGCCTTCCCATGGCAAAAGCCCAAACCTCAGTCACTGGAAGCCAAGGAGGTGTTAGCACCTGGCTGTGGGTGGGCACAGCAGGCTGCAAGAAACAGAAGGAAATCCACATAGGTGGTGTGCCTTCTTATAACAGAAAGCAAGTTTCGTCTTGTGAGTCCATATACCATGCATTTTCTTGTGTCATTGATGCTAACTCAGCCACATCCCGACTGCATCCTGAGTCAGTATGGTCTCAGCATCTTCTAAATGCTCTGAAGTATCCTCTATTCATGGTGGACTGTTGGTTCCCAGACATGAGATCATGGTTCACAAGAGTTCAGGGGACCTTCCCCAAAGTGATTAGGTTTTCATGGTGACAGATTAAGGAAAATTTTGCTTGACAATATAAGCAGTCAATACAGTGGGCAAACAAAGAATATAGCAAGGGAGATGTAGCACGGGAAAGTTAACTGTAATACAGATAGCAGTAGTATGCAAATATTGTGTAGAATAGAAATAAACCTACACATAAAATGAGGAAACAGATACTGGCAACCAAATAGAAGGTTGTTTTTTTTTTGTTTTTTGTTGTTGTTGTTTAAAGATAATTCTAAAATTGCCTACTAAGCCAGAAATTGGACATAAGTATGGTTACTAAATTTCATGCAAAGTTGGGGCATCTGCAAGTGGACATCCTATGAATGCCAACTTGGGGACAGGAATGCAATTGGAGGTGCAGGTCCCTCTTCTATTTTGTATAGAAGTAAGGTAAAATATATTCATCTAGCTGAAGCAGGTTGCTACAATCACACCATTTCATCTCAGTCCGGATAAAGAGAAAATTGTCTATTGGCTCCATGACATTCAAGCTGTTCCTAATGGTCTTTTGCCCAGAAAAAAAAAA
>PPHD01021765.1:0-13123 GCA_002909625.1 Bambusicola thoracicus | reverse complement strand
GGTTACACAGGACAGGGAAATGGCCAAGGTACTGAAGAAGACATTTGTCTCAATCTTTACCAAGGCTGACCTTCAGGAATGCCAGGTCTCCAAACCCAGCGGGAGAAATCAGAGCAAGGAAGAATCGTCTCTGTTGGAAGAGGATGGGATCCGGGAATTCTTGATCACTCACCAAGGCAATCAGCTCTGGTGCTGGCACACTCTGCAGGAGAGTGGAAGATCACCACGTGCAGAGGGGTTTCCTGAATCCGTGGGACAGTGGAGAGACTATCCGGGAGAGTGAGGCTTTGTGAGAGTGGCTGACAAGTCCTGGGGGTGGTGAGGATCAACTGTGACCACTGCCCGTATCTGTATCAAGCAACACACAGGGAGCAGTGCAAGGACTCTGTGTCCCTGGGAACAGCGTTAAAAGGATCAGGAGTGCTGAGTGTGTTGTTGTCTTCTGTACTCGCAGTCAGCAAGCGCATTTGGGAAGAAGGAGATGAGCTGAACAGGTGAATGCCTGTCTGCATGGTGTCATTCTCAAGGTTTTGTCTTCTGCAATCCTGGACACACCTTTGAGAAAACAGGCCTGTACACTGCTGGTGGGGCCAAGTGGGGCAAGTGTGTCCTAACCTCCAAGCTGTCCAGAATTCTAATGAGAGCTTTCCTCAAGATGCAATGGTGGAAGGACGATGGAGTCCTTGGGTGCCAGAGAAGAGCCAGGGGCTGCTGATACTGTTGGAATCAACAGGGAAACACCCGTGAATTGTCTTAGAGGAAGGAGTTCCAGTGCGCTCCTGTCAAAGGCTGACACAGCCAATAGCCCAGCTGGTGCCTCTGCACCAATGCACAGAGCGTGGAATAGAAAGAGGAGGAGTTGGGAACCAGTGCATAAGTGGAGAAGTGTGATGTAATCACTATCACAGTAGTGATATGGTGGGATGAATGACACAACGCGAGCACTGCAAATGATGGCTTGAAACTGTTCAGATGGGAACGGGCATGGAAGGAGAAGCAAGGTGGTTGCAGTGCAGGTATAGAAAGGAATTGATCTGTGAGAGCTATCTGTGCAAAATAGCCATGAACAGGTGGAGAGTTTAGGGGGAGAAACTGGAGACACAGGCGGTAAAAGGAAGCCCCATGTCCATTTTAGCCCATCAGCAGGTGGTCTATTGAAAGCTTCAACTGAGAAAGGCTTCTGAGGAACATTTCCCTAAAAATGGACCTCCGCCAGCACCACCACCATCAGCACCACCGTCATCATCATCATTCATCACCCTTCATCACTATCCAGGGGATGTAGCTCAGCGGTAGAGCGCCTGCTTTGCATGCAGGAGGCCCTGGGTTCAACCCCCAGCATCTCCACGCTTTTGCTGCCTCTCACAAAAACCCCTCACTCACCTTGCTTCGCTCAGCTCTGGACACCCTCTCCCCTTCGACCTCTCTTTCTCCCCTGTGAGCCCACCACATCAGCTGCTGCTTTCCTGCAATGTCACGCCCGGTTTCATGAAACAGAGAATGGAACACCCAGGGAACTACTGACCTCCCACCCTCACCACTCTGCTGGGAAGATGATGGAACAGATCCCCATGAAAGCTGTGCCAAGGCACATGGAAGAGAAGTACAAGATCTGGGACAACTAGAATAGTTTCATCAAGGCCAAGGCCTGCCTGACCAACCTAATAGCCCTCTATGGTGTTTTAACTGTATCAGTTGACATCAGAAGAGTCACTGATGTGTTTTCTCTGGACTTCAGTAAGGACTTTGACATGGTCCCCCACAATAATCTTCTCTCCAAATTGTAAATAAATTAATTTGAGAGATGGAGTGATCAATGAATGAGTAACTGGTTGCCAAGATCGTTTCCAGATTGTGGCGGTCGATGTTTCCATGTCCAGGGGTTCAATAACAAGAGGTGTCCCTCTGGGGTCAGTGCTGTGACCAATATTCTTTTACGTCTTCACTGGTGGGATCAAGTGCACCCTCAGCAAGCTTGGTGATGACACCAAGCTGTGTGGTGTGGTTGTCACACCTGAGGAACAAGATGTCATCCTGAGGGACCTAGGCAGGCTGAGCAGTGAGTCCTGGAGAACCTCATGAGTTTCAGCATTGCCATGTGCAAGGTTTGGGGGATACGTGATTGCAGCCTTTGAGTATCTTAAGGGGTGCAATAAAAAAGAAGGGAACAGACTCTTTAGCTGGGTCTACTAGGACAAGAGGTTTTAAACTGAAGGAGGGGAGATTTAGGCTGGACGTAAGGAAAAAATATATATGATGAGGGTTGTGAAGCACTGGCTGGCATAGGTGGTCCAGAGAGGTAATGTATGCCTGATCCCTGGAGACATTCGAGCTCAGGCTGGATGGGGCTCTGAGCAACTTGATGTAGCTGTAGATGTCCCTGTTCACTGCAGGGAAATGAAACTAGATGAATTTTAAATGTTCTTTCTAACTCAATCGATTTTGGTGTTCCCAGCTAGGAGGGACTTTGACCTGGCCCTGACTTTGCTCGGAATTTTGCCAATCCAGCACAGGTCATGTGGCTGGTCACCATGGCTGCTGGCTATGGTGGGAAGCAAAGCAGCAGGGAAGTTGTGCCCAAGATGTCAGGGTGCTGTGGGGCTTTGGGTGTGATCAGTGCCCTGTCCTCACAGCGGTTGTCCCCAGGTCTGAAAGGCAATGATGTCCAAAAGGTGAGGACTTATCCAGGAGCTGAAGCCAGGACCTCTTGCACCCTAAGTGAGAATCATACCCCTAGACAAACAGTACAAGATGTGTAACTGTTGGGGTCCCCCTCACAAGTGCCATGCATTGGGGTGTTGGGTGCAGTGCAGCCTCTGGCACTGCTGGGCTCAGTCCCTGGTACCAGGCACCAGGCACACTGTGGGGTTATCCCAGCTTCCCAGTAGGACTTCCTGAACTGGAGATGGGGACCATGGGTGTACTTATGGCTGCCTGGGGTAACCCCATGGGACAAGGTGTGCCCAGGGCTGTGGACAGGAGTGCCCCAAGCTGTGCCAGGCTGAGGCTGTGATGGCCGAGGGGTGAAGGCGTTGGACTTGAAATCCAATAGGGTTTCCCTGCGCAGGTTCGAATCCTGCTCACAGCGATGGATTTTACCCCTGGCCTGGAGATGGAAATGCCATTCTGAGGCCCTGGCAAGGAGAGGCTGTGTTTGTCTCCTCCCCAGTGTGGTCAGCAGCTCCATGGTTGAATCTGCATCAAAGACCCTGGCAGGGGTGTGTTTATGGACAGCCCAGAGCAGGAGGGACAGAGGCCTCAGGGGCTGCCCAGTTTTGCAGCCCTGCAAGAGGTGGCAAAGTGGGAGGACAAATTTTATTGTGCTTGGGACTGCTCTGTGCAGTGCCTGTGCCTGGAGTTTGCGAGCCGCTGTGCAGTGCATTGCTCAGGGCAAGAGCTGCTGGGACAGTGTGCTGCGGGGGGAGCCTGGGTGCTCTGGCTCAGTGGTCTAAGGGTATGATTCTTGCTTTGGGTGTCAGAGGTGCAAGCCTGACTCTTTTCGACACACCTGCCCTGAGGCACTGGGTGCCTGGGCCACTCCTCATGCTGAAGATGGAGACAGCAGAGCAAAGCACCACGGCCCAGTGAGAAGATTTGCTCTGCTCCACCAGCACCACTCAAGAAATGCGCGCAAGAACCACCTTACACAGCCATAAGCAGATCACCCTCATCTTCTCTCAGAACAGTGCAGACACATCTCAACAAACAGGAATTATAGCCTTGGAATATTTAACTTAATAATTATTGAGTTTGCAACTTGCATCCCTGGCTGTTTCAGTCCAGGATGCTGTAAACATTTGGGACCTGGGCTGTGCTTGCACCCCTGTGCTGTCTCCCCATCCCCAGGGGGAGGAACTCAGAGGTTGTGGGTGTGGGGTGCAGTACAGTGCTGACAGAACAAACGGAGCTTCCAGCTCATCAGGGTGCAAGCCATGGGCCCCTGCTCCCATGAGCGGCACCAGAAGGACCAGACCAGAATACCAGTACCTTTTGATTTGTGTGCCTTTTCCTTTGTGACTCAAGTGTGTGGGTGGCCTGTGATTACTTTGCTCTGTGGGATTTCCAGCCCTGAGGAAGAACCACAGCCCTCACTGTGGAGTCCCCCAAGGCTGGAATCACTGCCTGTCTGTCTCCCCAGGCTTTTGCAGGTCTCTGCCCCATGGCTGGTCTGTGGGTGCAGCAGTTGGTGTCTGGGACAGGTTGCTCATCTCAGCAGCAATTTCTCCTCCCTCTTATCCCTGCCACACAACTCACCTCTCTCTCCTTCCTAAAAACTTAAGAGTAGGTGCCCACAAATAAATCCCACCATGGACTATCACACCTGCTGGCTCTCTGTCTTCACCTGGCTGACTCCGGGATGCATGTCCCCAAGCACTCTGACCAGTAGTTCTTGTCTCAGCAAGGATGAGGGAAGTTACCCATTGAGAGACCCTTGCAGTTCTAGGGTTGCCCTCAGATTGTTGTCCAGGTGCTGGAGTTTACCTTTTATGACCTGGCAATGGAGTTGTTTCCTTGACCTGTCCCACTTCCGTGAGCCACCAGGACTCTGGCCTCCACTTCTGGGTGTGCAGAGAAGCCATGCACAGAGGTACTGGGATCCTGTTCATTTTTATCACCAAACCCAAGTCATCTGGGGCTTCCACTCCTGGCAGTCTCAGTGGTTTGCCATTTGCACCAGTCTTCTCTTTTCCATTACAATTCTCTGTGTGTCTTCATTTGTTGCAGCCCAAGCCATGACTTCATCCTTCCTCTCCCCTTTCTCCATCCCCAGAGGAGCCAGGCACCCATCACTGCACTTGGGAAGAGCTGTGGGCTCTCCTTGCATAGCAGATACTTGCTCTCTGTTACTATTGTCTTCCCCAAGCAGAAAAATGCAGAACAAAACAAGTGAGCCCATTCACCAAGGGTAGTGATGTAAGCTGGGATGTGCTTGTGGTCATAAGCACGCCAAAGAGGAGATCAACACCCCCATGGACACGACCTCCTTAAAAGGGAGTTGGTACCATCACAGTTCCAGAACAGCATGGTTTGAGCTGGAGTACTCCACCACTGTAATTTTTGCTAGTGCAGTGGGGTCCATGAAAGAAAAGGATAGAAGAATGAAAAAGAAGGGAAGTAGGAGTCTCCAGGAAGCACTGATTGCTGCAGGATCCTGCATGATGGTAGGGAAGAGGTTTCTTCCAAGGACATGAACAGGTCAGCAAGGATGAGAGGACAGCAGAAGTCATGAAACAATATAGATCCAGGCATGGCCCAGGGGTCACATTTAGACTATGCTCCAGTCTTCTCTGAGCAGTGCTGCTGTTGTTGCTGCTGAAAGCCACGAGAAAGTAATGCTGTGACCAGACCCGAGGACCCACCTATTTCCTTCCATGTGCCTCTTCCCACCAGCTGAGCTCTATTTTTCATCTGTCTTCATAATACAGTTCCCAGTTTCTCACTGGGGCCTGTGGCTGCAATGTCTTTACGGGAACCTGTATTTTAGGGCCTAAGTAGCAGGTCTGTGGGGTACTGCTTGGGGCAAGCACTGTCTGGGGGGGATACAAAGTGGAGTGAATTCAGGACAGCTCTTGAGCTGGCAACCAAGATGGCCAGGCTCCCACCCAGGAGTCACAGCAGCCATGGAGACAAGTGCCAGGTCCCTTGAGCTGTGGATCACTGCAGGGCCTCAGAACCTCCCCTCCCTGGCTCTGTCTGCACTAAGACATCACAGTTTTCAAGTCAAATTAAGGACTTGCATGGATCTCAGTCTCCTTTGAGACACTGGCATGGATTTCAGTCTTCTTCGAGACACTCCTTCCCTCTCCTTCTAAACACTCATAACCTCTGTGTAGATTTTCACACCACCAAAATGTATAAAGAATGAAAGAATTATACAAAGTCTATGGAGGACTTAGATGCACTCTTATTCCTCATTTCATTAGCTGAAAATGTTCTGCTTGATGTTCCATGGCATCTTATAAAGAGGCTTACTCAGTGCCTACATCCTCTCCCTGTAAAAAAATTATTCTTCTTCATTTAATGTCTTCAGTCAAAATCGGCAGATCCTCATCTTTGGGAACAGCTCATGGGGGAGCTTGTTGTGCTCTGGCTAGGGCCAGGAATAGGGATATCCTCATGAGATCTGAGAAAGTCCTCTGAAACATATGGGAAGGGAGCTTTGGATTCATTTTGAATGTATTTTTAATAAAACAGGTTGTTTTGGAGCAATTGTTTTCATGGAGATACAGATACTTCCAGCCTCTGCCATCATTGAAAGCAGAAAGGAAGACTGGAAATGACAGAAATTCTTGTTGCACAGAAATTACAGCCATTATCCAGCTCCAAATGGTCAGTAGGCAGTACGATAGCATTAGGACCTTTCTCTAATGTTGCGTGTGGTTTCACATTACTCTGTTCAGCAGCAGAAAGCAAGGACCCAGGAGGAGTGGTCTGGCGTGTGCTGATCTCTCCATTCTCTGATTATACTGCAGCTGCCCCAGGTAGCTCTAATCATAGACTCGTGGAGTCATTAAGATTGGGAAGACCTCTAAGACCGCCCAGTCCAACCATCAGCGCACCACCACCATGCCCGCTGACCACGTCCCTCAGTGCCACATCTCCACAGCTCTGGAACACCTCCAGGGATGGTGACCCACCTCCCTGGGCAGAGTTGGACAAAGGGCAACCATTCAAAGAACCATCTCCCAAGAACAAAACTTATCTCTTTTTATCCTTACCCTTCATCCAACCAAAAACTCACTGCAAAAACAGGCAAAATACCATTTTGAAACAAGAAACTTTGATGTTGCCACGGCCTTGTGGGAAAAGGCAGTGAGGCTGTTGCATGTGTCCCTAAGCTGGTACTTGCTGTAGGGCAGCAATAAAGGTCTGCAGAAGTTTTCCTTTGGGCTGAATACAATGAGCCCCATGCTTACATCAGCACAGCGTGGCACTGAGCATCAGAAATTACCATTTCAGACTGGAAAAACAACACCCATGTAGCAGTAAGTTGCAACCAGAGCAGGTCACCACTTCAGACCAGAGGCAAAAAGAACTCCAGAAGACTCAGGCTATGATGTAGCATGTCTTTAATGAGAAAAAGAATAAACCAGTTGAGAGTAGGAGAAGTGCGTTTCTAATGCTCACTAAAGGAACGGACAAACACTATTTAAGGACAAAACGACCCCTACAAGGTGTTCCTCTGCCCCTGCTGCCTCTGCAGCTCTTGGCAACCATCTTCTGCCTGCAGCCAGCTATAAGCTAGTAGTAAATGCTGTGTAACACCACAGGGTGTGACACTTACATGGAAGCATACAACAGTAAGGCATAGCTAGAGAAAGGTATACAGAGGCGCAGTCTTGAATGAAAAGTGCCCATGGATCCCTTCCTGCTGGGAGAGTTGCAGGTGCTCCCTATGGCTTGGAAACATGCAGGCACTTCCCTAGTCCTCTTCCCCAGTCTTGTTCCTGTGCTTAGCTTTTCCTTCCTTGCCGGCCTCAGTGGGATGAGGTGGCTGATGGTGACACCCTACAGCCCACCCCCGAGGCACAGCAATGCCCCTTTCCCCAGCCCCCGTGTGCCACCAGAGGCCACTGGCACCCCGCAGCACCGGAGGTAGCTCCCAACTGCTGCCGATGCTGTGGACCCCACTGTCGTGCTCTGCGGGTAGGAGCTGAGGATGGGCCCAGGCAAGGTCACCACCACGGTGGGGGGTTGGATGACGGTGGTGGAGTCCCAGCAGCGTCGGTAGCAGGGCTCATTGCAGCTGGTGGCCAGTGGCCTGGGACTGCAGGAGGCAGGCAGGCACAGGTCGTAGCAGGACATCATGCAGTGAGAACAGGCACCTGGAAGGCAGAGGAGGGCATAAGCACAAGGCAGATGCTGTCCCTTCCCTGCTGAGTGGCTCTGGCAGCCAGAGGTAGGGATAACTTGATTTCATTTGAATGACCTGCCCTGGAAGGCAGTGCTGGAGAGGTGACGGCAATCCTTCAGCAAGCAGAGTGCACACTGGAATGCTTCCTGTTGCTGTAAAAAACACTTCACACAACACGAGTGAGCTGGATTTAGCACAGGCTAAAGTTAAAGGGATCTCTGCTGCCCTCCCTACAACAGGAGGGCATTGATCTCTGTAACCAGAGAATGTGCTATTCTTTCTGCTCTTTATTTGATTTTTAGCAAAAAAAAATCCATGAAGGATGTGCCTGGCTACATGGCTACAGATCCCTGTGGCATTTACCCAGTGCATCTTGCATTCTTCATCCCCTTGCACCCTCATGTTATGGCAGGAAGAATCCCTCCCCCGGTGCCTCCACAGGTGGGAGGCAGACAACAAACCTCGACCCCTCGCTGAGGACTGGGCAGCACACATCAGTGCTGACAGCGTTTCGGTCAGAGGAAGGAGCGGAGCATCTCGACTTACCTGGGGAGTGGAGGATGCAGCAGCTGGGAAGTGGGTGAGAGGGCCCAGAAGTGCCTGGTGTTATATAGGGTGCCCCGACCCCCGGGGGAGCTGGCGCATTCCTTCCACATGAAACTCGCCAGTAACCAGCAGTTTTCTCCTGGAAAGCTCCCCCAGCTGATTAAAAAGTTTTGTCTTTCATCTGTCATGTTTTGCTTCCATTTAGTACTGAGTAAGATTGAAATGATTCCAGCTACAGGCAGTAATTATCTTACCTCCCAGGGCCAAAGTGCATTTTAGGTTGGATGCTACGAGACAGGAGAGTGCTTCAGCAGAATTTAGGGCAGGTGCATCCCCAGCGCAGCTCCCCTCCCTCCTCGCCTTCTTCTGAGCACAACTGTAAATCAGTGGGGAATTCAGCTCTTGAGTTCTCCTGAGGTGAGCTCATAAACCTGGGCTTTAAGCACACCAAGAGAAATATATCCGTGCACAAGTTCAGTGCAAACAGCCAGGCTCCTGCACTGCCTGGGCCTCACAGGATCCTATTGGTGATTGGAAGATGGGGGATGCTGCAAAGGTAGCAAGGGAGATTATCACGCAACCAATGGCATGGTGCTGCAGTTCTGCAGCCCTCATCCTTCCCCAGCTATCCAGGTAGCACAGACATAGACACGGCTCATTGCAAGCCCAATGTAGCTGGTGTAACCAAGTGTTTATGTATTTGGATCCAGTTTATGGGTTTGGATCCACATGGACTATGTCGTATTTAGGCACGTGTTCAGTTTGGAAAGTTGAGCAGATTTTAAAAGCAAACGAATCAAAGACACAGAAAGGTGTTAAAAAGACTGTGGAGTCCATCCCTGAAGGTGACATGGACCGTAAACAGTAAACTTGGCTCAGTGAGCTGATTGCAGAGGCCAGGTGCCTTTCCAACCTGCTCTTGGGACACGCTAAGAGCAGTGAGTCAGAAGTTCACAGCTATTCTTTCCTGTGATGGAGAGAAACTGCCAAGACATTCTAATGATAGCTGTGACTCCAGATTGCTCTGCTGAACCCTGCTAACCTGCTAGAGAGACAGGGAGTCGCAGGAGTCCCGACCTGCATTTAAACATTTAAACAGCTACATGCTGGGGAGAAGGAATCGCTGACGTAGTACTGAGCAGGGGAATGAGCCATCAGGCTCCGGGGGAAGCTGGAAGAAGGCTTCTCATTTCACTCCAGCAGAGCCCAGGTGGAGGCATAAATACCTTCTGCCCCAAAATAAATTATGGCAATATCAGGCCACAAGCATGTGTGGAGCCAGGGGGGCTTCAGCATTGCTGTTACAGATGTGCCTTGTAGGGGTTTTCAGAGTCACTTTAGTTACTGGGGTGAGTAGGCTGCTCACATTGGATCATCATGTTCCAGCACAACATCAGTGCATGCAGTACATGTTCATGCACAGGGGTATTTAAAGAAGGCATGATTCTGAGCGTGAACAGATCTCTGCACTGAATAAAGTCCTTTGCTTGAAGAAGGGAAAGGGGAAAACAATGGTCACATGTCAGGAAGTCAAAATTATCAGTTTTGTGTAATGAGAGAGATTAAAACAAAAGAAAATCCATAGGGAGAAGAGTGCTTCCTGGGAGTGAAGGTGTCTGGGAGAAAAACAGGACTGGTTTTACTAACCCCTATTCCTTTCAGGAAATGAGCTCTTCTGCTGGAGACATACCTTTCTCTGGAGAAACCACAAAACCATGAAAATATTGTGAAATAAAACACAGCAAGCCCATTTTCTTAACTTTTGCAATGGATCTGGGATGTGCACCCATTTCAGTCCTATGTAGTTTTGTTCCCAAACCGCTTCACTACCTCACCTAACAGGTGGAAATCATAGAATCATGGAGTCATTCAGGTTGGAAAAGACCTCTAAGATCTCCAGCCCCAACCCACCCCCCCATGCTCACGTCCCTCATGCCACATCCCCACGGATATGGAACACCCCCAGGGATGGTGACCCCACCTCTCGCTGGGCAGCTGTGCCACTGCAGCACTGCTCTTTCAGAGAAGACATTTTTGCTGATATCCAGCCTGAAATGCTGGGGATGGTTTTATTCACCCATTAAAAACCCCCTCCCGTGGAAATTGCTGGAGTTCACAGAAGTTCCCTACAGAGCTGGTGGATAGGGACCTGTGCTTAGCTAGTGGCCAGGGGGTGCTAGCCTCTGCCATCCCACCACAGAATGATCCCAGGCTTCCGTGGGAACCCTGTGGAGCAGTGAGGACACGGGCCTCTGCACAAGGACACTTGCAAAGACTTTAGGGGAGCCCTTGGAGCATAGCCTGCCCAAAGCCTTGGGGCTGCAGTAGATCCAGTTTCACAGACTCTATAATTGCTGGGTCCCCGGGTGAAGTGAGGCTCTGTGGCCTCACCGCGGCTGGCACATTTCTGCAGAAGGCCTCATCACCGAATGCAAGGGCAGGGGCAGCCGTGCTTCTTCTGGGCTGCCATTCCTGTCATTTCCCTGGGAAGCCTCCCACACCCCCGTGCAGGAGCCTGGCTGTCACTGCTGGGACCTTCCCACTACCGCAGCACCGGGCAGCAGCGGAGCCGCTCAGAGGTGCTGACTCTGCCACCTGTCCCCGCTCCTGGGGCAGGCTGCTCCCTGATGGCTCCAAGGCATCTCACCAGGCTCAGGGAGGAAATGTGGCCCCAGGGAGAGCCCAAAAGCTGGCGCAGGGTCTGCGGCATGGGCATCCCCCAGTCACAGCATGGCTTTGCCACATTCTCATTGACAGAAAGAGGCAGACAGAGTGGGAAAGGCAGCTACAAGGCTGGCACAACGTGTTTCCCTGGCTGCGACAAAGCACAGATGAGCTGGTTGCCAGGGACAGGAGGTGAGGACGTGCAGGTGGAGCGGGGCTGGATGGCACAGTCACCTGCAGCTGCCCCAGGGAGGGCTACCAAAATGCTGAGGAGACAGCAGAGCTCTCGTCTTGGCTGCCAGGGGCTGCCCCAAAAGCCACTTCTGAGAAGCCTTAGGGGATGCAGAGAACCGATGAGGGTGGGGTTCAAACCCACGCATGCAGAACACAATGAATTAGCAGTCCATCACCTTCACCACTCAGCCACCTCATCCCCTGTTTTGGGGTGGTCTGGGGGATTTGTTTCATTTTTGGTAAAGCTACCAGCCCACCACTTGTTCCTCAGCGCTCCTCCCTGGGAGCCAGGCTGTGGGACTGAGCTGTGCTCCTGCCCTTCCCAAGGTTGGCAGCAACAGTGTGGCAAGAGCTTTGTGGTTCTTCTGTCTCTCTCCTCTCAGTCCCAGTTCAGAGAGTGAGAAAGGATAGAGTAGGCAGAACTGCTTCATTTATTTTTGCCAAAAATAAGGTTTTGCGATGTTCTTTTCTTTATTTTTCTTATGGTTGTAGGTTTCCATGACCCATTGCCTTTCTCTCACACCAGGCTACGACCAGAGGGATTTTCCTGTGTGATTCTCTACCAGTTATGCTTGTAAATCAAAGGGGAAGGTGGCAGGGGGAACCTAGTCTGCACAATGTACCTCTTAATTTCCCAAATATTCTGGATTTTGAGATAGTTTTTGGTCCAACTCTTCAATTTAAGCTTCCCAGGAATATGGAACAGAAGGAAATCACCCTTCTTCCCATGTGCAGGTCAGGGTCACCAGAGAGGTGAGAGACTCTCTCCCCAGTGTGTCCTGTGCTCACAGAGCCACTGGCTATAGGGCATCCCAGCCTGGGGCACAGACCTCAGTGGTGACCCTGACCAGGGACTAGGAAGAAAATCAGCCTCCAGCCACTGGGGATCTAACCCAGGATCTCCTGTTTACCAGACAGGAACTTCAACCAGCTGAGCCATGGTGCCCACCTGCCCATGATGCTGGTCCCCTCATCCCAAGAGCAGCCCCAGGACACCCTGTTCCTATGCACCCTGAGCTCCAGATCTCTACCTCAGTGTGGTCTGCCTCAGCCAAGGGGGAGAGCAGCTGGCAAGCAGGTTCCTGGTGCTGCATCAGCACTGTTCACACCTGCCAAGCTTATCTCAAGTTAGATGGGAAAAAGGCAGCCAAGCACTGCTCTGGTATGGGCAACCAGGAGGAAGGCTGAAATACTCAGGACGAAGCAAGGCACCATACTGTTCAGGCAGAAAAAGTGCCCAGCAGGAAGAAATCCCCCGAGGGCTGGTGGCTCCTGTCCGGAATTACACTGGATGATGATCCTACCAGCATTGGAGGCCACAGGAAAACTGGAGATAGATATCGTCAGTGTTTCCTTCAGGATAAAGGAGGACAAGAGTGCACAGAAAAGGCAGCAGCTTACACTGAATCCAGTAGCAAAGATAGGGATGGGGAACCAGTCCAAATCTCAGTGGGGCACAGGAACAGTGATGGAAACCTCCTTACATGCAGGCTCGTTGGTCTAGGGGTATGATTCTTGCTTTGGGTGCAAGAGGTCCCGGGTTCAAATCCCGGACGAGCCCTCCTTTTGGGCACCTACCTGCCCCACACAGTGCCTGGTGGGGCACAGCCCTTCCTGCAGGACCAGGGCCACTCCACTGCCTGCTGCTGCCTCATTTGGGGCTGGGGTTGGGCCTGGGAGTGGGCTACATCAGCAGCAGTGGGGAGATCGCAGTGTGTTCCCAGATGATGTGATTTTGGGGAGGGCCCATGGGGGATTTGTGGGCAGGAGCAGCAAAATTGAGTGGGAACTGAGGAGACTTCTGCAAAGCTCAGACCTTCCTCC
>PPHD01021764.1:0-13123 GCA_002909625.1 Bambusicola thoracicus | reverse complement strand
TAAAAAGTCATTTATAGATAGCTGGGGACCTTTTCCTCTGTCATACTGTGTTTATAATTTTTGGCTTTTATCTGCTAAGCATAGGCCCTGTGAGGATATTTTGATAATAATTTTCTGATTTTCAGTGCTTTGGCAAGATATGAATGGTAATTAATTCCTTGTGAGCTTGGACATCTGATGTCAAGAAATTGCTTTTAGTTTTTCATAACCTTGATGTGCAGAGTGACATTTGCAGTAGGAAGACCTCAGAATCTTTTTGACACTTGGGTTTTTTAAAGAGCGTGAAGGAAGGAAATGGGAGCAGGTTACAAAAGTGAAACAAGTGCTTCTTGTCCTTATCTGGATGTCTTCTTTTTAGTTCAGCGTCACTTACCTTTATGTTGTGCTGTGTCAGAAGTGCTGTCTGCCATATGCTAGAATAGCATTGATTGTTTGCCTTTCTGAGATGGTAGGATGTGTTTATGCTTTGACTTTTTGGGTGAGACTCCACGTTGTTTGATGAGTAGGATGGGTCTCTGGGTTAAATCACCAGTTGTCAAGTACTGCTCAAGAGGAGTCCTATTGGAGTAGAGATTGGAATAATTCTCATTTAGGGAGAGGTTGCAGGGAGAGGATCCCTGAAAGTTGGTGGTTTTGTAATCTGTTTTGGAAAAACTATAAGATACAGACTTCTCAGGAATATTTGATAAGCGTTCTCCTCACCTGTGGGTAACTGCTTGAAGACTCTTTTGCCTTTTTCTGCCTGTGCAAGAAGAAGTACTCTGAAAAATCAAGTCTTTGCTATGTGGTGCATATAACAAGTTACTAAAACTCTTGACTTAAATGCTTCTGTGAACTGAAGCTGCTGTCTGTAAAATGGAGGAGATGAAGTGTTCTGTTCTTCCAGCAATATAATGAAAATAAGTTAACACCCTTGAAGGCAGGAGGAGTCTGAAACTTATTAGTTTCAGTTTTAATTTATGGCTGGTATGTCTGTGGCGCTGTCCGATCTAAGATTCCTTCTTGATAAGGGGCTTTTTTTGGTTTGATTTTCTTTCTTTTTTTTTTTTTTTTTTTTTGCTTGTTTGTTTTAAAGTTCTTTCCTTCCCTCTAGGAAAGCAGTAGTCAAGGCAAGCTGAAATAGCAAGGAATACTCATAGTATGAGTGACCAATGTGTTATTTTCCTCTGGAAGCAAATGAAACCTCTTTCTTTGTGTTTGTAGTTGGTGGTTCTTCGACTTCATCAGTTTGTCAACAATTTTTGGACAGCAAAAGAAGCAAGTTTCTTCAGTTGCTGTGACAGCGCTGCAGTTGCCAGTAGTAAGAGTGATTACAGAAGGTTGAAGTCCACTTTTTGCCTTGAGTATTACTTAAAATATTTCAGTGGGGGCACTCAGGGCCAAGCTAGTGTCTCAGTTCAGAGGGAATGTTCAGCACATGAAAATACTGCTGAAGGCCAAAGACCAACTTGGAGTTTCAGGATACTGTAGTGCTGTTTTGTTTCATCTTATCTAGGTTGTTTTTTTTTTACTTCCAGAAGCAAATCAGTGTCGGTGTGTTGGTTTCATTCTAATGGGTAGATTATGGAGTTGTAAGTAAAAGTGTGATGTGCAGCACTACTGCAATAGGTATTTCAGTTCTTTCTTGGTTCGTGTTTAAGTGTTGTCCCAAGTAAATGTTCCAGCCATCCCAACTGAAAGAGTCATAGGCATCTTTCTAGTGATGAGGTGTGCTATGACAAGAGCAATCTCTTGCTCTGAAACACCTGTTATTGGAGGATGACATTATCTGTTGTACCTTTAAAGTTCTGGTCAATCCATCCAACAAATCTCAAAGACATGTTCACGTGTGGTATTTTAAATGAGTGAGTAGGATCTTGTAAATGAAATTTGGACTCAGTGTTCTCTCTTTTTCATGTTATACTACTTGTTTAATAACGCTGTTGCATGATTTATAGGTGCCTACACTTGGTCAAGAGCAGGAAGGCTTGTATTTGCCAGGGTTTCTGTTACCAATTTTTTCCTCCTTAGGTAGTAGACTTAGCCTGCTCTTTGTATGGTATGAGGAGAGCTGCAAACATCTGACTGACCAGACAAATACAGGACTTACACGACCTCTCAATATTCCTTCCAACGCAACTATTTCATAATTACTGAAGCTTTTGTATTCTTCAGTAAGTGCGTATTTCATTATAAATACATTTCTTACTTCTTGAAAGTCAATCTGTGGATGCAGTCATGCACTTTAATACAGACTATTTGTTAGAAAGAGGCTGAGAAGTTTAAATGTGTTGAAAATAAGTTGTAGGGTATAGTGAAGTGTCTGCAGCTTGAAACTAAGCATAGGTAATCTCAGGCTTTTAAAACACCGCCTTGGAGACATTGTGGATAGGAATATAAGCAAGTGCAACAAAACCTCAGCAAAGATCCTAGTTTCTTTTCTGAATAGGACTGAGTTGTATGTCCTCATTTTTTTGCTCTTCCTAGTAGAAATTCCTAGACTATTAGATACATTCTTTATTTTGGTAGGAAGTAGTGGTTAGTTCCAGCTGAAGTACTGGAAAATCTTTCTTGCTGCCTGAGTGTCAGCTGTTTTTGGGGACTTCACCCTTTCCCTGTGCAGTGCAGTCTGGCATGCTATGAGTAGGTACGTTAGAGTATATATAAAGCTGTTTTGGAGATTGTGAGTAGTCACTGCCCATTCCTATTTTGCTGTGCAAGAGCACCTTTTTAAAATGAGCTTAAAATATTCTGTTTTTCTTAGGAGTTACACAAGTCTTTGTGTAATGTATTTGAATGTCAAATATCTCTACATTTCAAATTAAAGTGTAGAAGTGCCCTCTCCTCTGATAGGATAAAGTCCTTTGATCTGTTCCGTATACTAACTAGGATATGGGGAGTCTCGAAATACACGTTCAAGTCTTGTCACAGCATTTTGAAAAGGTGTGTTTGTGTTAGATGGTTGCTGGTTTTTCTTCAAGTGGCTCATCTGAAACAGAGAGAGAATTGCTGTGGGGAGAAGGAGTAAAGCACTTCTTAGGAGGTTGCACAATAGTTGTAGCAATGGAGTAAAACTGATCTCAGTGTTGCATGTTCTAGCCACAGTCATTTCAAGTACTGTGCAAGTCTTAAAGGATCTAATACTGAAGAATTCCCCATTTCTAGACCAAAAGTGTTTTGTCATTTTGTCATCAAATTCTGCTATATCTGCCAAATTTGTGACTCACGTCCGTACTGGGTACTGCATTTACACTTAATTCTGCAACACACTGTTGCCTTAGGCACTGTTAGTTTGAGAGTATGTGTTAGATGGCAGTTCTTTCACTGTAACTCCGACATTGGAATCTGCATGGGCTGAACTGTTGTGATTATGTGTGAAAAGAGCTTGTGAATATTTCCAAAATGAGAATGTTCTTCCATCTTTTGTCTGTAAAAGATGAGTGCAGTGACTTTTAGACACTGTTGTTTCCAACAGATAGAACTGGTGTGCTGCCTAAAGCCAGTAGCATTCATCTGCTGGTTACTCTAGAGAACAGAGCTGCAAGTACAATGAGACACCACACAATGAAGGTCGAAGAAGTGCCTGGTAAATTGTTCTGTTTGTTGTATTTGATGGTACTTTAGTGCACACCATATTCAGGAAGTATATCCAAAATATGCTTTCCTTTAAGCTTATAAAGGACAGCATGCTTCTGGCCTGTAGCTGTAGGCAGGCCTGCCGGTGTGGATGTACGTAAATGTATGTTTAGTCCATTCTAGCTGCATATGTTTAATGTATTACACATTTTTGGAAAAAATCTGTTAGAGATCTCATAGCTAGTCAGCTTTGACTTCGGCATCTTGAGAGTTTGGTTGTTCAGTAAACCTTCTTAGCAGGAACGTGCACAGTGCATTCAACCTTGGTTGCTGAATGATTGAGAGGAGGTATTTGTGATTCACGTAACTTTGTTTTCACAGAACTTTGCACTGGAGGCCTAGAACTATTTTTGCTCAAGTGAAGCCTGTAATAGCCCTTTCATTGTTTCCATTGCAAATATCAAACTGCTGCATTGATTATAGGATAGCTGTGTTTACACAGACCTCTGCAATGAAAACCTTGATACAAAGGCTAGTACTTTGGTGGCTACGGTCCCCATTCACTTTGAAATCACAGAATGGTATTTTGTATAATGTTCTAATGAGATTTTAAAGTAGGCTAGGCTTACTATTCAAAGGCCATTTTTCATAGCAGGTTTGTATCTGATCCTTTTGAAGAAGAAGAGGGCTTGGCCATCTACTGAAGGAATCTTCCTCCCTTTTTCTATAGTGAGCTGTAATACAGAGCATAATTCAGGGAGTTTCTTGACTGGCTGACATTGATTTACACCTGCTGTCTGTAGAACTTGTTAATTTTCAGGTGATCAGAGAATATACAAATTGTGAGAATGTCACAGCATGACTTTAAGTGAAATTACAGCTCTTATCTGGAAGGTGTTCCTCCATATACCCTGTTTTGGGATCTGAGCTTTCTCTACTGTGGCAAAGAGATAAAAAGGGTGAGATAAAGTGGGAGGTGTAATTGTGTATGTGAAGAAAATGGACAGGGGAGCAGGATAGGAACAGACAGAAAAGGACAGGTTGGGTGGAACCAGCAGAATGCTGTGTCTAGGTCTGTTATGCCCCTTCTGTGCTTTCTTAAAGCAGACCTCACTTCCATCATCTTGGTTTTTGTGTCGTTTCTCACTGGCCTTCTTCCTGGCTTTATTCCCAGTGTTATTACTGTCTTCTGATAATGCCACTCACACCTTCTTACAGCACCTGACTCCTACTAGCTGCAGTTATTGGTTGTGACATGAAGTCCAGTTGTTATCTTGATGGAGCTTAGTAGATGAAGCGCTGAACCATGTGTAAGTTCCCTCCTTAAGCTCCGAAGTGCAGAGGAGCCCCAGGCCTGCTCTTCTCTTGTTGGCAGATCTGTTACATGCTCTGGGCAACATCCTGACCTCTGCTTTCATCTTGCCCTTTCCATAAAACATGAGCAGCATCTAAGCCTTCGTTTCTCCATGTTTATCCAAGGAGTTGGAAAACTGATGACAGTGGTTAAAGTTTGTCATTCTCCATTAAAATTGAAAGTGGATGCAATACTTGAGCTTTTTTACAGATCCACAGGAATGCCAAGACATAGGTATTTCTGGTTTGTGTTCCACGTTGTGGGGAAAATAATCTTGTGTGCTGATCATGGGGGTGTACTGTGCTCTGCTCCTGAGTGGTCCTTTCCTATCTATCCTCTCAGGTTTGTACATCTGCTGTTTCCTCATCACTGCTGCATTCTCTTGTTTTGATAGTGTGAAGCTTTATTTGCTCACAGGCATATTGTATGGGAATTATCAGGTCAAAATACAGCTGTCCCTTTCATAGATGTGATGCTTAACTTGCTGAGCCAGAAGAGCACAGTTCTGATCTGCTGGGCTTTCTCTGCTCCTAGTAAATATTGCATCTTTGCGTATTCAGACCTGAATGCTCTCTTTGTCCACTGTCCCATTTTCTTGGTCTTGTTCCTCTTAGCATGTCTCCAAATTCATTGTAAAATATCTCAAGTAATTCTCTTGTTCTGCCTTCTCACTGGACACCACAGTTGACAAAGTAGATACTAATTACCTCAGTTAAGGCATGCACTGAAATCTGGCTGGAGTGTATTTTGTTGTATAGCAGAGGATTACGTTGGAGCAACTACATAGAGGTAATAATGACTTCTGGAAGAAGGAAGCTGACAGTGCTGCTACACGTCCCTGCATGATATTTCATGTATCACTGGCACTGCTAGTTTGTTAACCTTTCCTTTGGAAAGAAAGCACTTCTCTAAATTGTTTGCTTAGAGATACTTTTACTGTGAAATGAAATGCTTAAGCCGTTTTGCCCTTTCCTGATGTAAAGTGAGTGGGGAGGAGGAGAAGAAGCTACAGGAAGCCAGAGGGCATTCAACTTAGTTAAATGAATATGCTTTGCTAATAACATTTTGCTTAAGTTCTGCACCTTACACTATATGTGTGTGTGTGTATACATATATATTTATATATGTAATGCACAATTTTCTGTGGCTTTTGTTCCTTTGTGCCATATCCCTTCCTTTTTGCCAAGTGCAGTAGCCTCTGCTACCTTTTCCACTCCCACCAGCATACTGATAACGTTTGGCGTGGCTGGGCTGGGGCTACCAACATGCTTCTTAATTAGCCAATATGTACATACAGATTGGCCTGCTGGATTTCTCCGGGCAAAATACCGAATGTTGACTTTGTCCTACCATGCCCTGCCTGTTCTTAGGCTTCTCTATTGCACTCATCCACCAACTTGTTGTCTTCCTTTCCTTAACAGACTTTCAATATCACTGAGATCTAGGTCAGACCAGTCATTTTGAAATAAATTTGAAAGAGAGAAAGTCTTGAGGTGTGGGAAGGAGGAGATGATGTCTAAGAAGATATCTGTATCAGTGCCTTTGGGTGAATCAGGAATGTACTTGTAGAGTAACTATCTTCAGCGTTTCTCCTTGCTGTAGTTCAGCTTGCTCTATGGAGTAGCTTTGGTGCTTGATTTCTCGTGGCCGAAGCTAAACTGAGAGAAGCATTCAGGAATGTGCTGAGTGAGCTTCAGCCTTTGAAGTGTGTTTAGTACACGGGACTGCACTAGGCCTAGTCCAGAGCAAAACTGCTACGTGTGGCAAATGTTGAATTTTTGCTACTCTACAGATCTGCTCTTGAAACGCAGCGCTTCTCGGTAATGTAGTTGTAGCCTCAGCTGTCATTTTTCTAAGCCTAATTTTAGCAAAACATTCTGGACTACTCCTGTCAAATATTTATAGCAGAAATTTTGTACAGTTGATTCACTGTTTCCCAGTCTGGAGTAAATCCTTACTGGAAGAGAGGTGGTTTGGTTTTTGTTTTTCTTTCCCCTCTGCAGGTAAAAGAAGGGAAATGCAGAAGAGTAAAGGCAGCTTATGGTAGCTTCCTTGTCTTTTTTTTAAATGCATGTGCATTGTAGAGCTCAAGGATAGGTGTAGTGTCTTGGAAATTAACCCGTCTGCTCTTAATATTACAGAAATTCAATCTTGTGCCCCTCTGCTTTGCTATAATGGTAGTCAGCTGGCCTTCAAGATAACTGTACATCAGGGCTATCAAAGAAAATCTTCCCTAAACCTTGTAAAACCTTTTATGTGTTATGGAGAAGACATACTTTGAATAATTAAGCAAGTGATGCTTAATTTCTTACAGATTTATGTCTTGTGGTTGATTAACTGGGAGCATGCAAGTCCCAACTGAAACTCTCTGCTGAGTGTAGCAGCTTAAACAGGTCATTTCATGTGGATTTTTGTTGTATGCAGTATGGTATGAAGTTCGTGTTGGAACTGTCCCTCAGGGAAAACAGTGACAGTTTATTATTATTATTTGCTGTTGGCCACCTTTTTCCATGAAATTTCCAAGTCCTTGAAGTCCTTGTAAACTTTTCCCTGCTGTCAGCTTTATGCATAGGCATCTATGAGTTTGAAAGCCGTTGAATTACCCATATGGACGCAGGTCAATCACGTGGGCCTCAGTTTCTCAGGAAACTGAGCTGAGGGTAAGAAACTCTTCAAAGCTTTTGAGCAACAGCAGCAGCTCTGTTGGAGTACTGCATGCATTCCTTGTTTCTCACGTGTGAAGGCATGCCCTTTCCCTAGTGCTAGGTGTAAGCTTATACAAAGCTAATACAGTAACTTGTAGGTATTAGGGGTTTAATGGAACTTCAGTTTTCTGTAGCTGGCTATCTGAAAGTCTTTTTTAGGTCAAATAATCCTAGATAATCTGTAGATCAGTTAGATAGATCTGCCTATCTTTGGTACTTTAATGAGAAAAATAGGGATTTTTTTTGTTAACTTACTTTAGGTGGAAAATAATTGAGAGAAAAATTTAATGCAGTGTTACAAGTAATAGGATGTTGACGATGGATAATAAATGGGCTGGAAAGACATCTAGTCATAAAGACCAAGCAGTCAGAGTATCTGATCATGTTATATGCAGGAAAGTTTATTTAGCAGGAGGCAGTTCCTGTGTTTCATTGGAAGCATGAAAAGGATCCATTTGTTGGAGGAAAAGCACAGTTGTGCCTCCCTATCTGACCAAGTGTTGGAACTGCTTGTTTTGACAGTGTTGTGACGAAGAAGAATAATTTGGATGTAAAGAATGTAACTTTTACATGTAGGGTTCTGATGGTTTGAAATAGGCCATTGAGACTTCCTTGCTGAACCAGTAATTGTATTAAGGAACATCCCTGAAGGAAGCCTAAAGCAGGCAGTTCCAGGTTTCCCTAGAAAAACCTGCTGATGTTCTAGATTTTCTCTTTGAATGCAAATATGACTGCATTCAGAACATGAGTTAAAATGACACTATTTAAAAACAAAACAAATTTAAAAAAAAAGAGGAAAAAAAAACCAGCAGGAAAAAGCCCTGTGTAGCAAGACTTGAAAGGACACATAGGGATGTCATGCCTTTCATGAAGGTGGAGCTCTCACTCAGCTCATGTGGTTCAGCCCCTACTGTGAGGCAGCCTTGTAAGAGGAATGGAGCCAAGCTTATGCTAGTAAGTGTTACTAAGCTCATGAAGTTGGGCTTCTGACTGTCAGAACCAGAAGGGTGTAGGGAAGGAAATTTCGAGCCAGGAAGGAAGGATAGTCCAAGCAGGAATGGAGGTAGCTTGAGGGAGTCAAGTAGTAGGTGTAAAGGAAGGAAAGAAAATGCAATGAAAGGCAGGCAGAATGTGCAGCCAGAAATACTTGATTACTATAACAGTTTTTACATATTGAAAAGTTTGAAGGTATTTGTAGTCATTATGATATATCAAAATATTTACAGGAAGGGGGCCCTTTTGTTACATTATCAAAATGAATGACAGTTTCAGTTTATGAGCAGTACTGTTGCTGAAATGATTTTTTTAACTTTGTTTTCAACGTGGTTACTGAAACAGTGATTTTTGGAGGTTTTACGACTGAAGGTTAGGATTTGAGAGGCTAACTGAGCAGAAGCATATTTGTAGCATATGTTTTCTTTGTAAGCCCAACAAAACAGCAAAGATATTTGCTGTTAATGGCAGTACCGTGGGTGCTGGGTAACCAGCAGTCACTGTCAGTGAGGGTACCAACTCATTGCATGTTGTAGGATTAAGAAATGCTTTTTGTGTAATACAAGACATTAATTTTAGAGTACTCTCCACTGAAAAAAAAACAACACAAAAACAACACAGCGAAGAGAATGAAAGGCAAGGAAGTGTGCTTTAATTAATTATTATTTTAATAATTGTCTTTGCCAGTAGTGCTGCATACTGACACTACTCTAAATGAGGAGATACACTACTGTTTGTTGTGTCTCGGGTAGGAGTAGAGCAGTAGGGATTTCAGTGTTTATTTTTTTTTATATTGACATAGTCATAGACTCATAGGATGGGTTGGGTTGGAAGGGACCTTTAAGGTGATCTAGTTCCACCCCCTGCTATAGGCAGGGACACCTCCCTCTAGACCAGGTTGCTCAAAGCGCCATCCAGCCTAGCCTTCAATGCTTCCAGGGAGGGAGCATCCACAACCTCACTGGGCAGCCTGTTCCAGTGTCTTACCACCCTCACAGTATAGAATCTCTTCCTAATATCTAGTCTAAATCCACCCTCTTCCAGTTTAAAGCCATTTCTCCTTGTCCCATTGCTACCTGCCCCTATAAAATGTCTCTCCCCAGCTTTCCCTTATTGTGAGGTCAAGATTCAGGTTATTGTAGGTGTGAGTTTAATTAGAAACTCTTCCTGTTTTTTTATAAGCTTATGGTTCATATTAAAAGAAGATACTCAAGTGTGGAGAAAGGAAGAAAAGGAGCAGACTTTATTTAGCATGGCACTTACAGTTTTCTGACTTTTGGATTGGGCATTTTGAACTTTTCTTCATCTCCTGTTATGAAGGAATAAGGAAGTAAGATGACACTTTGTAGTGTGAATATAGTGTGAGTAAAGTGAATGCATTGTATTCATCTTAACCAAGTATTCTGCAAGATAATTTCACATGCGTTTAGGTCTGTTGGAGGGAGTGGAGGGGTAGAAATCTGTTTAAATCTGAAAGTTTTGAGCGTCAGGTGTAGCACTAAAGGGAATATACCCATTAGTTACCTGCATCAAACCATAATAGCAGCCCTGGTCCTGTTACAGCATATTCAGCAGCAAATTCTCTTCATGATGTTCCCAAAAATCTTAGCTGTAAAGCAACAACAAAGCATCATGCCTGAAACAACACCTAGCTGACATTAGCAAAACAATTACTTCAGGACTCAGTAAGACTGTGATCCTCTAAATGTTTGTAGCGTGATACGTCAGCTCCAAGCTTGGGGTGTTTCATGGGTCTTTTTAAAATGAAGTCAAATGCAGTTTTAATTTTCACATGACCTTTTCCTCTTGGCACTCTTACAAGTGCAAGTCAGACGAATGAGTTCAGCAAATGACTTTGTTGGGGTTTTTGGTCGTGACACTGTTCTTGCTGTAGGACATATTTTTTTCTTAGATCTCTTGGTTTTCACCCGGAGCTGGACTTGGCTTTTGAGTCTTAGCTAAGCCACAAATCTTACTGCAGTTCGGGATTTATGAGGAGTAGTCCATAGCGGCTTAGCAACGCGCTTGACTCTTAACAAGCCTGAGCAGAGTGAAAGAATCAACAGCACACCTCCAGAGAGTTGGAATGAGTGCTCGTGAGCTTTTCCAAGTCAGATGAGAGTTCTTGATGCACATTTCTTTAGGTTAAACTCCTAATGTTATTTGCCAGGTTCTCTTTAGCCTTTTACTTAAGTGGTGAGATGAGTTTGCGCTGCTTATTCCCAGCCCATTGTAGCTCGTGCCTTGGCAATTGCCCTAACCAGAGAACATGAAGAGTAGTGTTAGGCCTCTTTTCTTTTTTTGCAATTCAGAATGTATAGTGATTGCAGTTTTTCTTTTCATCTGGCCTCTCTTATCATAGTGCTTCATGGCTTGTGTAGTAAAAATTCTACTGTGCTGACAGGATATTTTGGCCCTTATCATAGCTTTTTTTCTTTGTATTAAGATCTTTGTGTCTCTTAAAAAGATAATAAATGATACCAGAAAGCACTGGACTGGATATTGCTGGCAGTGTTATAAGTGAAAAGCAGTTTTCAGCTATGTTCCTGACATAAGTTTTTAGGCCAACTTGACTTTCCTGTCAGGTTTCAAAAGTGCTTAGCTTGTCTTGAAGCAGAAAAGTACAACAGCAAGTAACAGAGAAAGTTCAGAATTCCATTATGTGCCGCTTGGTGTGACACAGAGGTGAAATACTGCAGAGCTCTTAGTTTTGTATGCATGTACCTATAATGATGGATTATGTAATTAATGTGTTAGACAGTGGAAATTAAAGTTTCTACTTCCAGAAAGCATTTTTAATCATTTTTAACACTGTAACATCCTTAAACATTTAACTTATTTTTCTTCCGATATATCTCTTGTTCCAGTAGAGGGGAGAGTACATCACCAAGATGGGCCACCTTTCTAAAATATTATAGATAGACAATATTTCAGTTTCCTGGACTAGAAAGATAAGCTTTTGTTGACTGTTCAGCCAGAAATGATTTTATGTGTTCTGCTAGTCTTATTGCCTGTAAAACAAAGTGATATATTGAACTTCAAGGAGAGGTCAAATACCTGAAAGCTTTAAGTCTGTCGGAAACGTAGGTTAGAAGGATGAGGCACTTCAGCATCTAGCTTTGTGGTTTTCTGATGCTACTGTCTCCACCAGTAGCAACGTTTCTGGTTTTGGTTTTCACTCTAGGGTGGGAGCTGTTGATGAGCAGGGTACTTGGACTCAGATATGACTATTAGTCTAGTTTTTTGGAGTAGTATTTAACCCTGCTACCATTTGCAGTAACAACACTTTTCCTGTTATGACATTGTAATTTATATCATGTTGGTTTTAGTGGTTGTTTTCTGTTGTTTTTTTTCCAGACACACAATGAACCCACTGATAGAAGATACAGCTAGTAAACACCTATAAAATGCCCAAATCTGGATCTACAAAAACAGCTCAAACAGAAAATTCTGACAGTGATAGCACCATGGTGGAAAAACCAACTGCAAGAAAGGTAATAAAATTATATTCCTGTCTGTTTAAGTTTGGTGAAATAAAGAACACATATTGTATCAGAGCTTTTCCTGCTGTAATGAAGAAATAACTACTTATTTATATTCTGATTTCTTGAACGCAGAGAGAAAAAAATGTAAGGCAGTTTTTTACATGCCTTCATGCTTAAATTTGTGAACAGAATGTATGCCTTTTGTTGCAGCTTGCAACTTAGTTCAAAGGAGGCTGGATATGTTTTTTTTATGCAAGTTAATGCATAGTTTCCCTACCTTCTATCAGATGAAGTCTTTATACACTCATAAGAACAAGGGTTCATATCTAATTTAAATTTACAATGCTTTACTCTGTAACAAACACATCAAACGTTTTTGAAGGCTTGTGACAGTGCAGACCAAGGAGCAAACAAGTGTCTTAGATTCCTTTGTAACGCAGGAACTTGTTCCCTCTGCTGGGAGGATTTGAAAGCCAAATGCTGTGGAAGGGTTAAGAGTAACACCTGTACAAGTGAGTTTGTGTTAAAAACCAAACAGTCCATTTTTGAGTGATGGAAAATGAAAGGATATGTGAGGTCTGGTAACACCAGTGAAAATAGTTTGTTCACAGAATGTGAAGTATCCTATCGCTTTGCAACTTCTAGAAGCATGTTGCAAATAACTCAGTTCCTGCTATAGTTTAGCTCTAATGTATAACAAAAGATACAGTTCCCAATACAAAACATTATTCTAAGATGTATATTGTCCAATGGAGAAAATCCATTTGTCTCCAAAGCGATGTTTAAAGCTATGTTTATAAAAGGAGATTGTGTCTGTATTCACAGTTACTATTATGTTGAAGTCCATCTTTCCTGTAAGAACATTTGATGAGTGCATATAAGATGGGGGGGATGAAGAAATGGGAAAAGATTGGAAGGTCCAATATGTGCTTCAAAATGTTTGTCTTCCAAAAAGATTTATACAGAGCGTTAGACTTCTTAGTCTCTTCTCAGTTTGTTTTATGGGTCCCAGTAAAGCGAGGCAAAGGCAG
>PPHD01021762.1:2180-13124 GCA_002909625.1 Bambusicola thoracicus | reverse complement strand
CTAATGCTTCTAAGCCATTAGTATTTTCTTTTCCATGCTACTACTCTTTCCGAGGCAGAAGTGATTTTTCATTGTGATTGTCTGTGATCCCTTCAGGACACTTGTGGACATGAACTTGTAGAAAATATGTTACTTCCCTTTCAACAACATTCCAAGTGCTCGCTTTAGTCTGCACCATTCTTATATAGCCTAAGCTCCATTTGAAAGCCACAGAAGACAGCGAAGTGATGTAAGAAGGTGAGGGAAAGACTATATTGTAACTTCTGGCAAACTGTATGAGAGAAATGCCTTTAGTATGAAAGCTCTTGGTGGCCAATGTAAATGTTTCTGGTGGCTAAGCAAGAAGTGTGGACAGTCCTTATGTATGATTCATTCAAGATGCATTTTGCAGAGCTGCTTCCAGTGAGATTCCTTTGGACAAGTCTTCGTTTACACAAGGAGACATGCACTCCCATTCCTATTCTCTGTGAGAACAGTACTTGCTCAAGAAACTCAAAATGTCTCCTCAGGGTGTAATTTAACACTCTCCAGGCATCCCAAGACCAGTGGAGCACTGTTTTGTTTCTGATATCTTATCTTGCTCATGATCTGCAGATGATCAGTCACTTAAAGCCCACAGGAGAGAGGACTGCTGCCTACCCACAGTAAGCTTGAGTTCGTCAGTTATAGCTTCAAACAATTGAGAAGAAGCTTCACTTCAGAAACGTAAATACAGCACGCAGCTCTGATACCTTCTCATTAGGGAAATACAAAGCAGTTCTTCAAATCAGAAACAGAAAATAAGCAAAAGAGGAAAAACAGAGCTAACAGTTCTCCCTTGAGAGAGCTCTGAGTACCTTCAAATACAACAGTTCTTCCAGAAGGAAAAGGAATTGTACTGCATTGCTGCATCCTTTCCTTGCTCTAAACTCATCCTTTTCCATAATACCTGCATGTATGTCCTGACCAAGGCATACCTTCCCAGGTAGCCTCCAGATGGGAGCTAGCACCTCTGCTTAGCTCCTCAGCGGGGTTACTCTGCTGAGGTCATCCTGAAATTCCCTAACAGCCCCACCCGCAGCAAGCTTCCTTCCCTTAGGACTGCCTGATGCTACCCGTGGATCCAGGACCTCAGAGGTGTTGCGGGACTGTGAAAAGCTACTGAGGGTTTACATGAATGAGTGAGTCTAATTTTCAGATTTAGGCCAGAAGCAGCTCGCCCAGCCTGTTTTTTTCCTTCTTCATACTGATTATTCAACCGAAAGGGTTTCCAGATGACCTGCGGGGATTGCCTTCATGGGTGAGTGTGCACTTTACCAGAAGCCCTGTTTGGCAAAAATTACTTGATTATAAGCATTTTGATTCTGTTGCCCTTGCTGCACACCTCTTTTCGTGGCTTCTGGCCATCTCCACGTCCTGTGCAAACTTCCCTTTTCACAAGGCACCAGCAAACACACAAACTATGTAGTGAAACAATCACTTTGTACTCTAGCCACTGCCAAATAGCTTACTGCACAGCTTAGATGAGCCTACACACAATGTTCTTCCGCTACAGAAAATCAAGGTGTCTTTCTAGAAATGCCCTCATTCTACTTGAAATGCCACCTGGCTTCTGCAGGAGTGATCCTAAACCAGCAGAGCAAATCGAGCAAGGGGTTAAAACAGGATTTATATTTTGTTTTTACCCAGGGCTGGAGAATTCCCTTCTTATCCTCCCCTTATGACACCTTTTAAAATAGAGTTGCTTTTTCCAGCCCCAAGCCCACCTAAAGCCAAGGGGTCAAGCTGTGTTTCTCAACTCCTTTGTTCAGCAGAGCAGTACAGGGGCGGGAGATAAGTCTTTGCTGAAACCACTGGCACAGGCTGATGAAGACATCAGCCCCACTCAGAGCCACTGCTTCCTGCACCCTCAGCTCTCCCGAGACACCCCCCTAGCTCTCAGGTGCCGAGCAGCCTGCCTCTCCCCGGGGTGTCCCCACCGGTGCCCCGCAGCAGGGTTCGTGCTCTCCTCCCCGCATCCCGCCTGGCTGCTCATTAATCACTCGGGATGTGGCTGCTGCCACCACTGCTGCAGACACCTGAAGACTGAGGATGCTGTCTCCTCCTTGCTACGCAAAGCTTTTCTCCCTCCCTTGACTGCTTTTAAAGGGAAACATCCTTTTTTTGTGTGTTTGCTGCAGCACAGGAATACTGGTTCTGACCTTAAAAAAAACGTGACAAAGAGTTGCATTGCCGTACTCACAGAGGCTGCGTCTGGCTCTGTTATGATGATGTTCTGGCAGAGTCAGGGCATTACAGTATGTGTATGAGAGTAACTAGCAATGCAAAAGCCCACCGTAATCTTTGCAGAGTTGGACCAAAGACTGTGTCAGTTTCCCATCCAGGTACAGCATGGACACATGGAAGTGCCAGACTTCTGGGAGAAGCACAACAGCTACTCTCTTTCAGTTCCTGGTATACAAAACTATGGGAAGCAAAACAGAAGTCAGAGCACTTGTGAGGTTATCTCTTTATCTCTTCTCCCTCTAACACAATTGAGAGACCGAGAAAGCTGGCTGTGCCCTTCAAGCCACCAACAAACATAGCTGCTTGGCAAAATGCAACGTATGACACCAGAAGAAAAGTCCTCTTTCAGTAACGGCTTTTCCAAAGCCAAGCATCTCTGAAATGTAAGGCATGTCCCCATTTTGCAGCTAGTCAACAGAAAAATGAGGGAGCTCCATGTGACCTGACATGTGGGTACAAAGCAGATGCAGTGATGTCAGAGCTCCCAACCCCTGTGCAACACTGACTGGACATAAACATCGACAACAAACCCTTCAGTGTCACAGATGACCCTTACAATGTGGTGATTTTGTCTAGTGGGACAAACAGAAGTAAGCAGGAATTCAGAGAGGTGCTGCAAGTCCTCCATCAGGAATCCCCTTAAGGAGAAGACGTTCCCCTCTGGCACCTCTCCTGTGGGTGGCAGCAGCTGGGAATGCCCATACTTTCCAAAAAGTTCAGTAATTTGGTGTTATCCATTTTAAACACTCAGGAGACAGAGTTTCAGCTGCTCACTACCCACAGCTGAGATTTTAAGAAGAATCCTCTCTCCAATGAGGCGCCATATAAAAATCAGATTTTCAAGACACTCAGAAGCCATAGGATGTTCCTGTTGACTTGGTCTAACAAAAATCTGGCCTAATTATGGAAGCTGAGCTCCTGTGGAAAATCTAGGCCTAAACCCTAAACTTTGGAGGTGCTGAGAGGATGTTGCCAGTCCCACAATAGCTGGAAGCAATCTGTCACATAACTGCAGATGTGTTCTACATATCCTCAAAGAAGAACACCTAAATGTTGGACACATCTGCAATGTCTGGCATAAATATGCATATCAAACAGAGATAATATTAAAAAGAAACAAAAGGTGCAAACCTATGCAGGTAAATGCATAGTTCCAAATTTGAATCTGAATGAGATCTGCATCCAAACCCATTTTTGGCATGTCTCTAAAAAAATAACCTCTGAGATAAAAAAGATTCATAGGCAGAGTTACAGCTGGATTGATGACCTGAAACGATATTCAAAGGAAGCCATAAACTTGTACAAGGGTCTCACAGTTTGATCTGGAGTCACTGGGTCTGGCAACCCCTCCACAAGTACAGCACCAACTCCATGTTGCCCAAGGGGGCACTCGGAAGGGCATGAGGTCAAGGCACTGACGTGGGACCCAGAAGGTCTAGCTTTGCTTTCTAACTTTTTAAGCAGCTTTCTTATTTTTCCTGGATGGGTCAATCTATCTGAGCCTTAGTTGAGTATTTAGAAAATAAAGAAAATGAGATATTTGACTTTTCTCACATTTTTCTGCCCTCTTACACACATTGCCTGTTTAGACTGTAAATGCTTCGGGTCAGAGATGGTGTGTCACTGTTTTCAAATGCACATATAATGCTAGCACATTGATATTAGTATGGAACATGGGAAGATACACCCTTTGCCAAACACAGATGGAAAATAACATGTCAAACAAGTGTCACCGCAACCTCAACTTGCAGCCTTCAGAGAATGAAGTAGGGTAGGGTGAAGTCTGCAGCATGTCAGATGGACCAAAAGCACGCTGCCACAGCTGAGCACTGACTGCAGTTGGCTCCGGTGAGCTCCTTTTCTGCCCTGGCTCCACACTCATGCCACGAGAGCAGCAAGGAATTGGCAGTCAGCACCTGGCCTCATACGTCAGAAACACGCAGAGACACCACACACCGCTCCCAGTGCCTCATCATCTGGGAGGGAGGGCAGACGGCATCACAGGTAGATGGGTGACAACAAAGCAAGCTGCATGCTGAAAAGCCAGGAATCTTTGTCATGACAACAGAGAGAGCTGTTAAAGTCTACGCAGTGTGCAGGGAGCGCAAAGTGAGGCAGTGCTTCGGGTCTCCTGCTATCAGCAGGGAGGTTCTGGCAGAGCTGCAGCAGCAAGTGATGGTTTATTTTTAACAACAGCTTCTAAAGCCAAGGCTAGTGATTTTGTTTGTTTGTCACTTTTTATTTCATCCAATGCTCTAGATGGATACTAGCTCCTTTTGCAAGGCTTTATTTATTTATTTATTATTGTTTCTCCTTGAAGCAGGGACTGCAAATGCTGCGATAAGAAGACTGAAAGGTTCACTTAGTTTCAGCTGCAGTTTCCCTAAGTGCTTCTGTGTCCCCTGCTGAACTGCTGTTTTGTAACACTGGAGGTGGAGCACGCTTTGGGGATATTCCACTGCTTTCCTGCCTCCATCACAAACTCATGCCACCCCACCAGGAAGCATCTTCCTCTCCCCTCCCTTCTCCCTTCCTGCAAACAGACAGCAATCATCAAGAAAGAAAGGCATACTATCACCTTCTTCTGGCCTTTCTGCTCCGATCAATATATAGCACCTGCACCATTAACTAAGCAGCTCTGTGCTCTGCTCCTGCCCCACGTCCTCCAGGAGACACGAACACAGCTTGCTGCAGACTAACAAGCTGCATAGCTAACTCCAAAACTCCCAGAATTCAATGCTTCAGACTAACTTGGGGCAGCAGAGGGTCTGGAGCTGCAGCTCAGTGGTCTGCAGAGAAAGCTCTGCCAGTTTGTGCCTCTTCGTAATGGGCGGTGAGCACACAGGGCAAGCGCAGCATGATGGGAGAAAAGAGGCTGTGCAGGGAATGATACAACACAAGTGCTGGGCTTTGCAGTCCATAACTGGGGTGAGTCAGACTCTGAAGTGCTGCTATCTTGGTTCCAGCAGATACTAATTCAGCTGGTCAGGTAAAGTGTGCTTTCAGGAGGCTGATAGGAGTAAGCATATAGAGGCTCTGGGACTTCTCCAGGGTTTGTAGTCACTCTGCTGATCACAGAGAGAAGAAACACCTATGTAATGCAAATCCATGGGGACTGGGAAGGCAGCCTCCTTTAGGGCTCGCTGTGGTGGGGTAACTCCAGATGGAGCTGCATGGCAGACCAGTGGGACAGCTTCTGCTGAGACACTTCTGGAATCAGCTGCATCCCTGTGGTGCCACAGCCCCAGTTTCAACCAGGACCTTTCATCAGCTTCAGAAAATTGAATGTGGAAACTTTTAAAATACTGATTTCAAAATAGGCAGTAAAACATTGGGACAGAATGACAACGCTCCCTTAGCCTGCTTCTTAAATACCCAGAAGGATTTGAGGGTTTCCTTTAGAGGACAAAGTCCCCAATCTAAAGCCTACGGTAACCAACCCAAGGGGCTGGAACTGACTTCTCTGTGCCGAAGAGCTGAGAGACTCTCAGCGAGGAGCCAGGCAGTTGCCTGGTCACCGGTGCAGAAGGCAGAACGGACACCGCTCCTCCCACCCATCGCTGTGCAGGTCCTGCAGTGTTGGCAGGAACAACAGCTTGTGTTTGTCAGAGAACTAAGCAGCTGTGACTCCGGCACTGCACTAAGAGCAGGCACAGGCAGAGGCAAGGTGCTGTTTTTAGAGCTATTTTACTCAGACTGGAACCTAGCCTCAGCCCCTCGGGAGCCAACCCTTTTTTGGGAGGTGGCACAGCAGTGCTGTTGAGATTCTCAGCTGAGACATCAGAGTCGAGCTACTCTCTGAACCACTCTTTGTTGCCATCTCTTTGCAAGCCAGCAGCCTCCACTCCCTCCTCCCCTTCCCAAAACTAAAGCTCCATGATGTAAAAACATTCCTTTGGGGCTGGAGGTAGAAAAACTAGGACACCACAGTACAGAAAACGCTCAGCACTGCATGAAATATTCACTATCAACTGAAGCAGGTTTACCCGGAGGAGAGTATGATGAAGGAAACAGGGAATCAATTTCACTGTCCTATGGTTTGTTATTCTGACTTCTTCTCCAAATAAGCTAAGCTTTTTTGGAAGCTTCTGTCTGACCCAATTCTCATTCCCTTGCTTTTCAGTCCCTCTAACCCTCCTGTTTTATGAGCAAAACAACATGCATCCTTAAAGCATGATCCTAAAGACTGCTACTTCCCAGAACAAAGCTAATAACATAATGACGCATCAGGGAGAGAAGAGAGCATGTGCAGCCGGATCAATCCACCATTTGAGCATCAGAGGGGTGAGGAAGCACCAAGTGGTGCCCACCAGTCCCTTTCAAAGCTTTCCTGTTCCCTTAGAAGAAACAGAAAGAACGAGCACGATCAGATTGGAATGTTCCAGCAGTGCCACGGGAAAAGACCAGGAGAGGTGAAGTGATCGACAACAAGAATTAGAGCTGTGGCTTTCCATGGGTATCCCAGGATGGGAGATGGAGACAAAGCCCAAGTGCCCTGGCCGCACTACATGGGAGGACCATGCATTTGTCTGCCTGGAACACAGCCCCTCTGCAAACCACCTCCCCCAGTTTTTCAGCACTCAGTGCGTTCAGACAACACATATGGGAAATCACACATCTAATTTTTTTTTCACTGAGCTCTCACAGAGAATGGGGCTCATACAAAAAGCCAAGCTCCCAAACTGACAGAATTAAAAAAAAACCATGACTGAAAGCTAATCTGCAATGAATACATTTTCCGCTCAACCAAACCCCAAATGTGTTTTATCAAACAAAGGAGCTCTTTAAATGATCACCTGCTCCAAAGGGCATTTTCCTAATGACAAAGAGCACGCGTGCCAGACGTACCTTCCACTACGAGTGACAGAGAGCCAGACCATCTTACCAGAACAACTGCAGAGAAGCTATGCTTGTCTCACTCCAAGCTGGAGCTGTTCTATATATCCTGGATGGGCCATCACATCACATCCCTCTGAGACTTACTGCCCTCAAGGGTCCTACACAGGCCCACCAGGCCTATGGAGAACAGGAACATGCATGACCTGGATGCCAACAGTCAGCCCCAAATTTATCAGTGCCACACAAAAAGCAAGATTCCTTCATTCACCTCAGTCTGGGCTTATCATTTAAATCTGATTAAGACAGTGCTGATGAAAACCAATTTTTAAAAAGTTTATCAATTATCATTTTCTTATTCATATTTTTTAAGACCCCAATTAACATCATGTTTTTGTGCTAACATGCATCACAACAAAGGCAAGATGTTTCTAGCCTTACCATGACTGTGAAAGGAGTGGCCCAGGAACCCTGGGTCAGTCTAGCTAGTCCAGGTTTCCCAACAGCTGCTGGTAGTCACTGCTTATGGAAACACATCAACACACAGAACAACAAGGAGTGATTATTTCCCAGAGCATTGGCCCCCCCAGCTTCGGGCAGTCAGCAAGGACTACTTGATCTGGAGCATCTGTCCAAATGGCTCGCTCTATCTCTTGACTTCCACATGCTTCAGGCTCCCACTACTTTGCACAATTCCATGATGCATGTTTTATTCAGTTTAAAACTCCCACCTCAATCATCTAGCTGATTTCCCTCCCATTCTGGTGGGTCATTCCCTAATGAAAACCTACGCTCCTGTGATTATCAGCAGTAGGCCAGGACTAGGATTCCAATTCATAAAAGTATTTGGGAAATCAGATGAGGACTACCTACTTGGATCCATTTTTACCTTTTCCCAAGAAGTTCACTCACTTCAGCAATTCCTTACTTGCTAAAACCAGCAGTATTTTCTGTTCTGTTGAGTAATTTGTATGTGATTATATATGATTGTGTGTCCATAAGGACAGGGAAATCTTATTCTAACCACTGATGGGAAGTTCCTAAAAGATAATGATAGTTCTCTTCACTTGTGCTTTTCCAGAGAAGTAACTGTTGGAAAGAAAAGTAGATTCTGTAATCAAAAGCAGATTATAATGGAGTGAGCGGATGGATAACAACAGGTAAATGCTCTTCCTAGCTGAGCTGAAGGGAGAAGAATGGTGGGAAAAAGTCCCAGATGAGCATCTATTTACACCAGTGAACTACGTTGGTATTTACTTACCTACCACACTCTGAAATAGATATCTAGTTCTTTTTACTAGCTGCTGCTAATATTTGCTTTTAGAAATTATACTTGACTTCATGATCTAGTCACTTGCTCTTTTGTTTTAATTAAAGTATATGAAAAGAGCTTTTATACAGGTGTGCCCTCTGAACAAGGTCACTTCTATGCTATGCCCTGAGAGGACTGGTGTGGGAGGTGCTGTGGGTGACCCCATCAGTGAGGACCACCAGCTGAACAGTACCACTGCATCTGAGAATTTGCACATTTCCACTGCACAGGCAGTCACTCTCCAGACTAGCTGCCTCACCAGGGGACTGTGTATTCGCTCTCCATGCAAAGTCAGGAATATGGAGAAGTCACATGGCTACTGTTCCATTACAGCATCTGCTGGACAGAAACAAGCAGAGCCTCACTACCGGCACGAACAAATCCTCAGCTTGGTTCTGGAGGCTTCTGCAAGGCAAATCAAGAGTGCTCCTAGGAGTCTGCAAACTGCTTAAAGAGACACTGCCTAATTCCTATATACTCTGCAGGTCTTATTAAAATCCTCCAGGAGAGAGTCACAAGCACAATTAGAACTGGTTCCAGTAGCACACAGCTGCATCCTGTGATAAGCAGGGGATTGAGTGCATGGCAACACAATTTGACTCAGCCAAAACGGCTATCACAGGCACTGATCATCACTGCCGTCTCTTCTACTCATACACTCTCACTGTACTGGCAGCAGCAAACTTCATAGGGAATAAGCACACCTGGGACAGGGCAGAATTTGGCAGGCACCTGAAACTCAGCAGATGTCAGATGTTCTATATAGCATGCATTTTCCCTGGAAAGTCAGTCTGTTTGGATAAACATTTGCTGACACAAATGGGGACACCAGTACTCCACCTGTTAGCTGCACCATTTGGGAAGATCTGGCCACAATTTCTTGATTATTTTTGAGGAATCTCCTCTGAGGGAGGATCTATGCCCTTTTGTCTCCAAGCAGGAACCACCACTGCATGATCCCCCACAGACAGCCCTGGATTATGTTCTATCATTAACTGCAGACACAGGGGCCAAGCTGAGCTGCCTGCCTTAAATTTAAGGCAGTTTTCCGGGTAAGGAAAAACACATCATATGTGAATAATGGCAATCTATTGCTGACCAGTACCTCCCACATGAAAAAAAGGAATGGTAGGGCTGTCATCATCTAGCATTATTTTAAGTGCCATCTGAAAAGGATCTGAAGTGAAAACCATTGCATTTGTTTGTCGTTTCCCTTTGGGTTAGCCACTTATTTGTGCTTCCCTACAAATAGGGAACAATAATACTGATTTTGTAGGAATGCAGTTCATTCCTACAGTTCCATTTATGAATTCTTTATGGGATTCCGGTGGAGATTCATTCATGATGTTTTGCAAAGTACTGTGAAACTGTAGTAAAACGTAGTGTTCCTGTAACATGATATTGGAAGAAGGGCATTACACCACAAGCAGTATCTGCTTCCTTCCCTGCCTCTTCCATGTACCTTCAAGTGATGTACCTGATGTCACGTTCATTTGATCTATCCTTTCCTTGACTATTGGTATGGTTAATTTTTGGAGTAAGGATTGTTTGTTCCTATCTATTTGTACAATACCATATTCGTGATTCAGTCAAATCAAAGGAAAAGAGCACAAATAATAATTTCAAAGAATATCATGTTCCCTGTACCATTTTGTTTATATATTTTAGACAAAAAAATAAAACATAAAAATAAAATTACTGGACTAGTAAGTGTCTGTCAGAAATACAGAAGGCCAGCCCCTGTGAAGCTGCCCAAGGAGAGCCCTGGAGATAAATAGCTCAGCTATTTCTATCTGGCACACATTGTTCTATGGCATTATTAATGCCTGCTGCAAACTTGGCTTCCAGTGGGTGCCTTCTCTGGGATCAGTGGGTGTTCACAAAGCTTCTCCTTTGCAGAAGGTGTTAACAGCACTGCTTACAAGCAATATCCCCAGTGTCTGTATTGTCATGGGGATTTCTGCAGATGGCTCACAGTGATGACTTACTAATTTATTATTGCTCTCTGCTCTTCTTCCTTCCCTTCCCTTCCCTCTATGCAAGCTCTCTCTAGCACTGTCCCTCCTTTCCTTTATCTGTAGCAGGCAATCTGCAAGAAGCATTGGCAAATGGGGGGAAGCTGGCTTGAAGGAGATGGGTAGAAGCACCCCAGACAGGTGCATGGCTCAGGGGTGAGTGACTAAACAGCCATAAGTCACATGTGTCAGCCTTGGGTTAGATAAACTGGCAACAAGCCACCAAGATAAAGTACCTCCTTCTGAATTCAGCAATGTCAATTGTCACGATGTTAAAAAGAGATGGAAGGAGGGAGAGAGAGAATGGCACAAGCTGGTGAACATATACAAGTGAACCAAACCAGGCGGATAGAAAAAGACGTCAAGGACAACATACGCTAAACATATTCTGCCACTGCAAGATCAGTCCTGCTGACCTTGGCCAATGATTAATGTTACCTTAGAGCACATACAGGTCCGCTCTTAATATGACTCCCTTTGGACTGCGACTGGAAAAAAAAAAATGCCATTCAGGCT
>PPHD01021761.1:0-13124 GCA_002909625.1 Bambusicola thoracicus | reverse complement strand
GCGGGGGTCCGTGCGGCTGACGCGCCCTGCCCCCGGCCCGCCCGGCCCCTCCCCTCCCCGGGGCTCACCGCCATCTTGGAGGGGGGTCTGCGGAGCCTGCGCAGGAGAGAGCGGGGAGAACGCGCCGAGGTTGCCGCCGCCATCTTGGAGAGGGGCAGCGCCGAGGCCGCTCCCGCCCGCCCTTTCCCGGAAGGCCCTCCTTCGCAGCGCGCGCGCCTCCCCGGGTCGGGGGCGGAAGTGCGCGGCGCGTGACGGCCGCCCCTTCCTCTCGGCTCGGCGGCGGCGGCGCGCGAGGAACCGTGCGCGCGGGGAGGAGGGAACGGCGCGAGAGAGTGAGCGCGCGACCTGGCCTGGCCTGGCCTCGCCTCGCCCCGCCCACAGCGCCCTACGGCGCCCCTCGGCGGGTGGGTCCCGCCCGGCGCCGTCCGCAGCCGATTGGCCGCGAGGGGCGCGCCGCCCGCCAGAGGCCAATGGGGGCCCCGCGGGTTTGGGAGCCCTCGGCCAAATAGGGCGGGCGCCGATTCGCTGCTGCGCAGGTGTTCCTCTCGAATAGCCAATGGCGGCGATCGGCGGGAGGGGGCGGTTGGGGGGCGGTGCTATTGCTGACGTCGGGCGCCATTGCTGCGCGTAAGGTGTGAGGAGCTGAGGGGCGGGGAAGTGGAGGGGAGGTTGGGAGCTGAGTGAATTTCCCTCGGTTACCGGGTGTGGGCAGCGATGGGTGCCGAGATAGAACAGCCGGGTGAGGTGGCGGGCTCTGGCGGCGGATGGGTGTACCTGGACCACAACGCCACCACTCCACTGGCCCCAGAGGCCGCTCAGGCCATGGATGAGGCGGCTCGTCAGGCCTGGGGCAACCCTAGCAGCTCCCACCCTGCAGGTAAGGCGGAGGGGCAGTGGTTGGGCTTGGGCGCGGGGCCGTGGGAAGCGTAGTTGCCGGGCTGTGTCCTGCAGGCAAGAAGGCCAAGGAGCTCATCGAGAGTGCCCGCGAGAGCCTGGCGAGGCTGGTGGGGGGCCGGCCTGAGGACATCATCTTCACCTCGGGGGGCACAGAGGTGAGGGCACCTGGCAGTGAATGGCCACTGTCTCTGTGTGGAGAGGATAGAGAGAAAGGGTGCTGCACGTCCCCTGGGTCTTAATTCTTCCCTCTCTCAGGCTAACAACATGGTCATCCATACGGCCCTCAAGTACTTCCGAGAGGGCCAGGGGCAGGGCCAGGCCATGCCGCACATCGTGACATCAAATGTGGAGCACGACTCCATCCGCCTGCCGCTGGAGCAGCTGGTGAAGGAACACCTGGCGGGTGATTGGGGCACTGGGAGGGAACAGGGAGGGATGGGATGGGATGGTGATGGTATTTGGCCGCAGCTGCCCTCAAATGGCACAAACTCCTGACACAGTGCCCGCCTTCCTGCAAGCTGGGTGTGGTAGCTGGCTGGTATTAGACACTGCTGACCTAAGAGCTGCAGGACTCTCTGTCTGCATACCAGCTGCCCACACAACCCTCCTGCTCTTCATTAGCATTTGGGCAGTACTGTGGGGATTCCCAGCAAACCTGGGGACTTGTTTCTTATCTTGCAGAAACCACCTTTGTGTCTGTGTCCCCACGAAGCGGGCGGGCTGAGGTAGATGATGTTCTTGCCGCAGTGCGGCCAACCACCTGCCTAGTTACCATCATGTTGGCCAATAATGAGACAGGGGTCATAATGGTGAGTCTCTGGACAGCAAGTGGGATGGGATGCAGCCAGGAAGGTGTCCAGGAGACATCCTGGTAAAAAAGTGTTTAATAAGAGAGGAAATAGTTCCTCAGATGTGGACTCCCTTTCTGTCAGCCTGTTGCAGAGCTGAGCCAGCGCATCCGTGCCCTCAACCAGAGGAGAGCGGTGGAGGGGCTGCCCAGGATCCTGGTGCACACGGATGCAGCACAGATGATTGGCAAAGGGCGCGTGGACGTGCAGGAGCTGGGGGTGGATTACCTCACTGTCGTGGGGCACAAGGTATGGCCCTACTCATGAGGCCCGGACACTATTTGTGTTTGTGGATATCTCTGGTCAGCCCAGGGCAATTAGCAGAATATTGCTGGGAAAGTACTGTGGGGCACAGCTGTGGGTTTGCAAATCTCCCAGATGCTGAGATCCCAGCAAATTCCCCAGCAGCTGAGCAAAGCTGGGTGGCAGGGATCCTGCCAGTCAGGGAAATCTGTCTGGAAGGGAAAGCAGGTGACTGAGGGCTGAGGACATCTCTGGGGGGGCACTCAGTTTGGTTTAGGCAGCTGTCTGTCACCAGGGCACCTGGCACTGTGTGCAGGTTTGACGTGAGTTTTTGATTTTGTTTTTCATCTGCAGTTCTACGGCCCGCGGATTGGCACACTGTATGTGCGTGGTCCTGGCACCACCACCCCGCTGCACCCCATGTTCTTTGGAGGCGGGCAAGAGAGGAATTTCCGGCCAGGGTAAGGTGGCTGTTCAGTGGCAAAACTACACTGGGCTGCTCAGGCTGAGCTGAGGTGTCAGCGCTGTCATCTCTATCCCTGGGTTGGGGAGATGGGTTGGTGTGCGGGAGCTTCATGTGAAGGCTTTGCATGGATGGAGCCACAGGAGCCCCCTTCCTAGCTGCATCAGAGAGCTCCCTGGCAGTGGTGAGGAGTCACACGTGGGGGGCATTTGTGTCCTGAGACTAGATGGTGGACCAGAAGGTCCAGGTAAATAAGTCACTGCTCGCTCTTCTTTTCCAGCACTGAGAACACCCCAATGATTGCTGGCCTTGGCAAGGTGAGTTGGAGATAGGTGAGAGGTTCCTCGTGGCTGCTGCCTGGCAAAGCCAGCATGGACACAGCCTGCTGCACTCCTTAGTCTTTAAAAATGACATACTGAGCACAAGAGGGACAGTTGAACTCCAAGAAAATGAGATGGGAGTTTCTGGTGCCAGCCTAAGGAGCTGCTTCGAAGTACGCACTGCAGACTTTGCCCTGCAGACTCTCTAGCAGTGGGGCAGTCACAGCTAATGCTGCATGGGGCACTGAGTGGCTACTGAGAGACACAGGAGGTGTGGCAATTGCAGAGGTTGTTCCTGGGCTGCAGTTGCATCCTAGGGGGCTGCATGTGGAGGGAGTTGTTTGAAGGTTACTGACAGAACCTGTCTGGGCCTTTCAGGCTGCAGAGCTGGTGAGCAGGAACTGGGAGGCCTATGAGGCCCACATGCGGGATGTTCGGGACTACCTGGAGGCCAGGTTAGAGGTGAGCAGATCTTCCTTGTGTTGTTTCTCCCCTTCCTGGATCTCAGCCTGCAGAGGGCAGAGCCCTGAGTTGGAGTGAGTATGTCCTTCTGTCCCAGCCACCTCCTCATCAGGACACAGCTGCTCATGTTCTTACAGCCCCTTGACTTCTCCAGGCATCCTTTGGGAAGCTGAGGATCCACTTCAACAGCCAGTTTACAGGCTCCAAGCGACTCTGCAATACCTGCAATGTCTCCATCTTGGGCTCAGGCTTTCAAGGTAGCTCTGTTCATATCTCTTTTGTCCAACTTCCCCACTGTGCCGCAACATGCTGCGTGCCTGAGACACATGGGAGCTCAGCCATGGCTTGGGCATAAACATTAGCTGGACAGTGGGTCTCAGAGGGAGACTGGGCACTGAGAGACTTGTGCTTGTGTGTCTTGCAGGGCGCAGGGTGCTGTCTCACTGCAAGACCCTTCTTGCCAGTGTTGGGGCTGCCTGCCACTCTGAGAAAGGAGATCGGTAAGCAGCTGGCCCTAGCAGGGCATTTTTTCATAGGGAAAAGGGTGGGAGGGAGGAAGATAAGACAGAGACTGTGGGTGGCTGTAGGCATTGCTGCCCTGCAGCAAAGGGAGTGCAAAGCTTTCTAGAGAGGCTGAAGGAGGCGAAGGAGGTCATTGCACAAAACACAGCTGGAACGCATGACTGCTGCTGACGGACTTTGTCTGTCCTGACTCTGGTGATGCAGCTGAGATTGGAGTGCTCCTCAGTGCCTGGCACTGCCATAACAGAATCTGCCTTATGTCTGTGTGGGTCTGGCTCACCCACTCAAGCCCACGTTGGGTCTCCAGAGGACTCGTTTGGTTGCATATGGGGACAGAAAGTCCTTTTGTGCTGATCTAGAGCAATGCCATGTAGAGTTGTCAGGACATGGGAACACTGGGGAGCTTCCTTCTTGGAGGAGAAAAGCCAGATCTGCCACAGGGAAACAAGCTGTGTGGAGCAGATACCTTTGGAAAACAAGTGGTTTTCCTGGAGTGCATCTGTACAGATGTGCTCCTTATTCAGGCTCTGCGAGGCTGTCTGGTGATGTGTTTTCTTGGTCTTCAAATTAAACCCACTCATGCCCACATTTGTTTCAGGCCCTCCTCGATTCTGCTCAGCTGCGGGATCCCCTGCGACATAGCGCAGAATGCCTTGCGGCTGAGTGTGGGGCGAGACACCACCCGTGCAGATGTGGACCTGGTTGTGCAGGACCTCGTGCAGGCTGTGGCACAGCTTGGCAAGGACCAAGCCTCGTAGGGCCCAGGAATCGCTCCTTGCCCGTCACCCAGGTTCTCAGGGTAGGATTGTGCTCTGCTTCACTCCTGGGTGCTGGCTGTGGCAACCCCTTTTATGCTGGTTGTGCAGAGGCAGGATGGTGACCAAACTGATAGTAAGCCTCTGCTAACAGGACTTGCTCCTCCAGTCTTATGTCCAATCTTCTAACTCCATGGCTACAGACTGAGTCAGTTTGGAATCAGGGTTTCGCAGGAACAGCCTGCCTGACAACCCAGCCAAACTGACCCAGCCTCCAGCTTGGGATCATTGATTGAACATTGTGGAAGTGGTGGCTGGAGGAGGAAGTGAGATAGTCTGTTTCAGCAGCAATGTGCTCTCAGGTCTGCTTAGATGTCTACTGCCTTGCATTCGCAGTGATTGCAGTACGGCTGGTTTGCCTCCACAGCGTGTGCTACTTTAGCAGAAAAGCTTGCAAGTGCGTGCTGGTGGCAGCAGGGAGCTGGGGGCTGTTCTGAGGAGATGGCTTTGCTACTCTGGGGCTGGAGCAGCTCATCTAGTTCTTGCTGAGGACTCTGCCATTCCTATCGCATGGTGCAGACGTTTTGGGAGCATTGCTGTCAGGCACTCCTTGCTTGCCAGCACATTTCTGCATGTGTCAAAGAGTCTCAGAGCTTGGCTTCCACGCCTGTTACGCTCTGGAAGCAGCCATAGGAGCTCAAGGCTTTTGCACTGGTTGCTTTCCACAAAGGAAGCTTTCCTGCTGTCTGATCACTGAGTGGAAGAAAGACCATCTGTCCCAAGGAGAAATGAGTTTATAGCAACACAGTAAGAGGCTGGGCTTGGCATTGCACTGCCCCTGCCAGAGCCCTAAGCCACAAAAGTGTTTTCTGGCTGGGAAAGTTTTGGGTATAGCTTTCCCAGCACTGTATTGCATTACTTGCTCCCTGTCTTTCCTACAGTGGGCAGAGCTGTTGCTGGCTCCACATGCTCTGGAAAGAAATGGCTGTTGCAGGTGCCCTAATGTGTGCCAGGAAACGTGTCACCCCTGTGTGGCCAAGGCAGTTGTTCCGATCACTGACATTAGGAGGACACGGGTGTCAAATGCATTGGGAGCGCTATAACTGGGCTGAATGATTTTGGGGAATCTGGTCTTTTGATATTCATAGGAATAAAAGTGATGGCCGTTGCTGTGGCATTTTCCCATGTAAAATGTATTTTCCCTGGTGTTTTTTGGGAAGCTGGACTGGTTGAGGTCATAAGAGGGATGGTTTTTCCCTTTGAAAGCGCTGGTGTCCCAGAACTGCCGGAGGCACAGTCTGCTGGCACGGGGAGGTGTCTGCTGATCCTGGCCGCAATGGAGCTGTAACCCCAGGGCTCCCCATCTGCTGTCAGCAGGCAGGGCTCAAAACCCAGCAATGCTGAGGGGTGGGCAGGGAGGGGGGCAGCAGATCAGTTCAAAGATCCAGATTCAATCTATCCCAGCTGTTGCTGTGGTTCACATCATATATATCTGTGCTTCAGATCATATATACTGAGCCATTCCTGGTAAGCAGCAATGGCTGCCTCCTTGCCTGATGGGCACAGGATGCAAAAAAACCTCAATGTGTGCTCAGACTCCTCCTGCTGTGTCTTTTCAGCTGGCTCCCAGCAGTTCCAAGGAGTTCCCAGAAGGATGAGAAAGATAAGAGCAAATGCCTCTGATGCCTGACCTCACGTTTCTTGGTGATGGTCACAGCAGAGTAGGAAGAATGTGTGGTAGGGATTAATGCAATTACTGAGCTGCATTTAATTGCAGAAAGTACAACTGCTTAGACTCTGGTCTAAGTACAACTACTTAGACACTGGTCTTTCTCTTTCCTAACTGTTAGCAGGGCCAGAAATACTGTCTGTAACCATGACACCCCAGTGCTTTTTGTCCATTTAATTTCTAACTGAATTGTTAGGACCCAAGTACGCTGACTCAGAAAATTATTGAAAGGAGACTAAACTTGCAGTATTTCTGTGGGTTGGAGAATGTGTTTAGGGCTGACTGTTCCAGGAATGGTTTTACAGTCACTAGATGCCTACCAGGCTGTTTCCTGTAAACACCATTGCTCATACCTCAGTCTCAAATGCAGCCTTTATTTTTCCCTCTCTTGTTTAATGGTTGAAACTTCTTTTGGAGAAAGTGGTTCTAGAGAAGGAATACTGCCCTGCTCCAGAGGTAGATCTTTTATTATCAGGAATCTTCCTGGAGCTCTCTTTCAGAGCTGTAGCACGACTGCAGATCCATGCAAGGGCATGGAGGAAAGACAGTTCTAGAAGTCTGGGCTTCCTGTGTCAATTCAGATAGAAGCTTAACCACAGAGCGCAAAAAGCATTACTGATACATTCTTTTGTTTATATACACACTGGAAACTCAAGTGATGATCACAGAAATATTAGCGTTACTTCATTTGGAATATTACAGCCAAAGCATAAGAAGATACGAACACCCTAGTTGACCATTTTAATGCTTTTACTGCTCATTTTCCTACTACCACAGGGCATGGTAACGACAGTTGCTAGTGGATCCCTCTGTCTTTATATTACTTCAGCAGGGAAAGCGAGGCAGAAGAGGCCTACAACTTGTCTTGTGCTCCACAATCCCTTGTGCTAGAGACAAATATCCTTTCCTCACATGACAAACAGTGCTTGTATGTGCTAGAACAAATTCACCCGTCACAGAAATCTGGAAATAGCAAGGTTGCTACATCAGCTGTGAAGTTACACGGTAGAAAGAGGACCTGACCAGTACACTAGAACACAACAGAGTTGGAATATGTTACTTTCATGTGGTCACACATGTAACAGATACAACAGTAACACGTGTCCAGAACTGGACAACAAAACTGCAGTTCACTTAATGGAAGAATCCACAATCTCCTGATAATCTTGTCTTCCTAGATTCTTCCAGGACAGCTTATAACATGCAAGGAAAACAACACTAACCAAAATAACTGCTCCCCCAACAAGATCATAAGTACCTGGCAAGATGCGCAGCACAACAAGCTGCAGGACCATGGCGATGACTATCTCTAGGTGCTGTACAGTGCTGACCAGAGCAGGGTGGAACTTGCTCAACGCGTAGTATACCCCCAGGAAGGCTGCTGTGGAGCACAGGCAGATAGCAAGGAGATAGCTCCACGTTTCTCCATCCAGTGGGACAATTGGCTCTTGAAGTAAGAACATGGTGGATGCTCCCCATACCGTTCCTGTCCAACTAAAGGTGAACAGTGCTGTCCACATGCTGATGTTATCTTTGATTGACCTGTAGACTATCATGGAGAGAGCAGTGGTCAAACCTGCCATAACAGTCATGGTGTAGCCAAAAGCTTCCTTCCAGGTGCTCAGCAGGGAGTTTTCTTCCTTAACTATGTTGGGGATCATGACCAGACAAACGCCAAACACACTGCCAACTACCGTAACTATGTCTACGGAAGCCATTCCTTCATCTACTAGCAAAAAAGCCAAAATGGCACTGAACACTGTAGTGGTAGCCCTCCACATAATGGTCCCATTACTTGGGGGAACTATGGAGAAAGAGGTATAAGCACAGGTAATGGAGATAACGTTGCAGACCCCGTAGAAGAAGAGCCGGAGTCTGTACCCTTTGGGGCCAAAGGGTGGCTCATGGTAGTAACACACAGCAGTAACAGACAGCACCTGTAAGACGGAACGGATGAAAATTAACTCTAGTGATGGCACTTTGGAACGATCAGAAATTAATCGTGTAATTAGAGCCACGCATCCGTGAGCCACAGCAGATCCAAAAAGGACTATCCACATTTTCCTTGTATTTCCTTCAGGAAAGTTCTGGAAATGCCCCATCTCACGGGGTTTGGGCAGTTGTGCTGGCTGAAGCTGTGTGTCTATGGTACCAAAAAAGGTCCTTTCTCTTTTTTTCCCAGCATTCATCAGTCTTGTCTTTGGACTGTCCTCCATAAATACTCCCATGTCTTCATTACCATCCTCATATCCCTCTTCTGGCTGGGGATAATGAGATGTATATTTCACTGTTACCGTGTTGGGATGAATTTTCACTCGCTTTTTGACTGGATATTTTTGGGAAGATGAATCCATTTCCTTGGAGAGATGTCCTGATCTTAGGGAAAAAATAGGGATGCACCATTATTTTCTATTTCACAAATGCTCTGATTCATTAATATGCAAATGCTGTTTACAAGCTATTTTTATGAGCCATGTCCAAGTACACGTAGATTGTCCCTGGTTTTGCTTTAACTCCATTTTATTTGCCAATTCTTGAAAATGACATATCCCCATTATGTATGGGTTGTATAACGTCCCAGTCTATCTGTATCCTAATGAGAAAATTCCCTCGCTAAAGCTTTTTGGACAGTAAGTACCCTGTAATGAATTAGACTTGTTAATTGCTTGCTAATTTTAAAAGATTACAGAAATTTGGCAGGAGATGACAGCCTCATTTATAAACCGCCAGAGAACAGAGGGAAACAGTATCCTTGAGCAAGTCAGCATAGGTAGTGTATGAATAAACAACACGTTTTTGAACAATACTTGACAATGTTAAAATACCTTCTTTTCACATCTTATTTCCAGTCACTGACTTCGCAACAGAGTTGTTCTTCAAGTCTCATTCAGTACTTAATTTGTTGTCTGCAGTTCTCTGCACCATCTGTGCAAAGAGCCCTTCCAACGAGGCAGCAGCAGGGAGAACAGAACCTTCCTGCAGGAGGCACCACTGTGCCCCGCCAAACAAACCAACAAACGCGCAGACTTTACCTGCTCTTGAGAGGTTTGATTCCAAGCCAGAAGGGGAAAACACTTCTCTGTCATCTACATCTTTGTCCACATATCTAAACAGAAACAGTAAACGCTCTGATACCAAACAGAACAGGGTACAGCAATCTTAGCAAAGAAAGTAATACTCAAGGCAGGCATGAGACATTCTGATCTGTTCAAAGTTGAAGGTTTGAGATGTGCTATGAGGCCTCTGGAACTGGCAACATTGGAGCTCTGTTAGGGAGAAAAAAAAAAAGAGGAAAAAGCAATCAAGTGTCATCTTGCTAACATCACTCTTCAGCTTGGTCTCTCAGAATTATTGAGTGAATTAACCTAAAGAGTGAATGGTGGTTTGTGAGCACAGGGTTCCTACAGTTTAAGAACAAGGAAATTCACCATCTGATGCCCACTGTCCTGCCTTTACCTCTGCAGGCGAGGGGATGCCCAGAAGGGCTTGTCCTCCCCAGGAGCTGAGAGCAGCTCAGCCCCACACGCCACAGCAGTTTGGCCTCCGGTGTGTATGGCAACCATGAGGGGTTGGGCTGCAAACACAGCAGTACATCGCCAGGGAGACCTGCAGACAGAACCCACATAGAAGGCAACATCAGACGGGTGCGGTAGCACTTCACAGAAATAGCTATCGTGAACACGTTCAGCCTTCACGTTTTCTCCATCCGTGATCTATGACAGCCAAAGCAGTGCCTGTGCCTGGCTGACTACAGCAAACTACATACGGACCGTCTTGGTCAGGGTGAGGGATTTTTAACCCCTTGTTTACACCCAAGCGAAGCTGTATCCCACCTCTTAAGAGTGAGTTGTTGGTAGGGGCAGAGAGGAGCGGGGCTGAAAGTGCACCCAGGACACCATTAAGTGGTAGAGGAGGATTGAGGATTCCCATTAATGTACAGTATATACGCTGCAAGAAACCTGAGAGGCACCAGCCAAAATGCCAAGGTGAGTGAATAGAAGGTAAGAGCTGAGCATCAGCTGCACCCGAGGGCAGTGTGAATAGCCCATCTGGCATTTAAACGTAAACTACCAGAGTCGTGCCCCAGTCTTATCATCTGCTGCTTACACTTTTTGTGTAGGCAAGCTGTTAATTTCAGATTCTTTTAACAAGCAAATGCAAAATGAAGAGGGTGAGTCCAGGAAGGCGGTGCCTCTCACGAGCACAGCTTTTCCTGCCTAGCATTTTCTTTGTGTTTTACATTCACTATTCTACCTTGTCCTCCCCACATCTTCAAATGAAGGCCTTGATCTCCACAATGCATGGAGAAAGTGGGAGGACAGAAATGCAGATGGTGCACACGAGGTGCTATTATTTGAGCCATGGTGGATCCAACCTGTATAAACTCAGTCCTCTCATCCAGAAACAGATGAGTACGTGCTGCAACTGTTGGCTCATGGAAAAAAATAACAACCCAAATGCATTTGTTTTAACTATTAGCATACGGCAGCATCTTTCCTCCTGAGCTGTGGTTACATTTTCTTCCAACAAACACAGAAAAGGGAACAGAAAAGAGATGAAATGTGTTCACAAATGTATTGCTGGACCTGTGCAATGCATTCACAGAGCTCCCCGAAGGGAAACAATGGCTGGTGGGCACGTAGCTCAAAATGGCTGCACGGCTCAGCGCTCCCTTCAGTACCACCAGCGCTGGCAGCTGGGAGGTCTGCGAAGCAGAAAGGAGAACATCAGAACTGAGAAGCAGCAAGAAAAAATAACGAGTGCTTCAATCACAGCTGCACTGCATCAGCTCAGGGCTGGGCATGTGACAGACGCTCTGCTGTCTCTCACACAGGATACCCATTCGTACATTGGGGCTGTCTGCATTTCTTAACAGTGAGAATTTCAGGGGGTCTGAGATGGGCACACATCCCAAACCCACAGTGGTTGTCCTGGACACAAATCTAAAACAAATGGAAGTGAACACAGCCCTTGCAGCAAGCTTGGCACTTCCTCCACCAGTGCCTTTTGTGGAGATCACACGGAGCTCATGGGGCTTTTTCTGCTTTGTGTCCAGAGACATTAAATGGTTTATTTGCATTTCTTCTGAAAATCATAACTCGATTTTGGATGAAATGTAACGGAAGGCTGGCGATGAAATCCCGTGCACAATTCTCATGCTGCACAGCAAAACGACCTCTTGATTCAGACACCAACGTGACACTCATTGACCTGCCAGCTCTTGGGAATCGCCGGCTGTCAGCACGGCAGCACGTTTCCCATGGGCGTCCAGGTCATCACCGCGCGCTTACTGAATGTCCATTAATACAGTGCACACAGTGATTTCTTTTTTGAAAGCACCCCCGCCCCAGCCCTCCCCAAAAACACAGGCATGACATGAAAGCTGATCAGCAATTACAAGGTAGGGAGAAATCCATGACTACGTGCTATTCAGTGCTGAGGAGTGGGAGACTGCTTGCCTTCTTGCCGTGCCCGGCAGCATTCGGCCTTTGACATCTGACCGCTGCTTCCCACCAAAGACTTTTAATAACCTCACAGCAAAACGCTCTCAACCTATGCCAGGCGAGGCCAAAACCAGTCAGCCAAGTGAAATGTAAGGCGACAGATCTGCGGGCACGGCAGCTGCAGCTCCCTCCGAAGTCAGAAACACGACGCCAGCCGTGCGTCCCGAAATGCCGTCCCGGCAGGACGCTCCTCACCACCGCTGGGAAAAACGCCCCGAATCCGGACAAGCGGAGGCCGTCAGAGGGCTGTAAGCAACCTCTGCCAGATCACTACAGACCAGTCATTTCCCCTCACGCGTCCACCGGGCGCACTCCGTACCTACACAGCCCCGTTACCGGACTCGGCTGGTGCCGCTGTCACACCGCTTCTGCGCACGGCGCGCCGACTCCTCGCAAAGCGGCTTTCGCTACCGGCCGCAGCAGAACCTCCCGCTCTCCTTTCCCAGCGCTCGCTCCGCTCTGCCCTTCGGGCTGCCGGCAGCTCCCGGCGCGGAGCTCCCAGCCGTGCGCACAGCGAGGGCTCAGCGGCGACGGCTGCGACACAGCGGAGCGGGGCGGGACACGAGGAGCGCAGCGGGCAGCTACGTGCCACGGCACGGCCACGGCGGACGTCTCCGTGACGCTGCTGAAGGGATGCACGCTACGAAATCGGGGCGCCTTCGTCCTCCCAGCCAGGCGGTCTGCCTGCATCAGCCCATTTATTAACGATCCGTTATACTCGAAGGACGATCGCAGCCTTTATTACAACCCAGCGGCTAACAGAGGAGATGCTCTACCTCCTATTTGAGGGGACGCTCCGCGCGCCCCTCGGCGGGACGGCACAGCTCGGCGCTGGCGGCTCCCGGCAGTGTTGCTCCGTACGCGGCCGCCGCCGCCCGCCCCGCGGGCACTTACCGCCGCCGACACACCGCCCTCAGCAGCCGCCGCGCGCTTCTCCCCGGCCGGCGGCGCCCAGCCCCCTCCGCCCTCGGGCGGCATCGCCGCTCCGGCCTCGCCCCCGCCCCCGCCTCGCGAGTCCGGACCCGCCCCTCCGTCCTTCCGCCGCCACATCCCTTCCCCGCCGCCCGTCTCCCGTCGCCCGGACGACGCCCCGCCCCCTCGGCCACAGCGGCGCCCTACGCAGCCGCAGCGCGGCGCATGCGCGGCGTTTTCGCGCGAAAGACGTTTGCGGCGATCGGCTCTCGCGTGCCGCGCTGGGCCGTCCCGACCCGCGGTGCCCCTCCGCCCCTCCCCTCCCGGTCCCTCCCCTCCCGGCGGCGGCGGCGCGGGGCAGTGGAGGCGCGCGGCCACCAGGGGGCGCTGGGGGTCCGGCGCGCGGCGGCGGCTGCGCCATTGGCGGTCGGAAATGCCGCCAGATGGCGGTTTAGGATTGCGGCTCCGG
>PPHD01021760.1:0-13124 GCA_002909625.1 Bambusicola thoracicus | reverse complement strand
CCTCGCTAATTACACTCCTTGCAGTAACCCCTTTCTGCACAACCTCCCCTTCCAGCACGTTCACTCTATTTTCTTAACGAAATGTCACTCGTTGGCTTCTTGCAGAGTAAAAACAATGAGGGCAATAAAAGTAGTTTATGCAGACACACGGCCAGGCCTCACACACACTTCCCGAGAATGGCTCTAAACTGGGTTTATTTCATCAGCTGCTGAAGCATCCCAAACTAGCACTAACAGGACAAGATGGCACGGAAGCTGTTTTGTTTTAAAAGGCTTTTGGGAAGAAAGAAAAAGCCATCGGGGGTTCTCGAAAGGAAGAGCGAGATGGAGAACGAGGCCAACCTCAGCCCTTCACATTCATAACGCTTCCCCAGCCATATTTTTGGGCAGTCAAATTGTTCCCCCATCTTTCCTAACACAGACAGGGATAGAACACTTCTAGCGACTTTCACAGCCTGTTGCAGGAAAAAATGCCATTTGGAAGCCACGGGAAGCAGGACAAGGGTTTCATTTCTCAGGAGCGTGATCCGTTTCAAGCAAAAAGATGATTTACCTGCAAAACTGACACCCGCCTGTGCCGTTCCAGCGCGCACCTGAAACAGCAGATGCATCAATGGGAGGCCGTCTGTTAGCTCCCACGGCGGCACAAACGAGCTGCCAGAGAGCCGACGGCTCAGCAGCATCGCGGATGCTTGCAGCAGTTTTTGCTAACAGATCAGAGGAACAGCTGCCTTTAAAGAAAGGGCCATATAATTTTATGACCATTAACATCATTTTGCAGCAACGCGCTGAACAAAGGGCAGGCAAGCTCCGTGGTAAGGCTAAGAGCCAGCTGCTGCGAGGCTCGGGGAAGAGGCACCGGGGAGCTGCCCAGGGGCAGGCTTCTTCTATACCTCCCAGGTACAGATCGTGGCTCCAGATGGGGACGCAAAGATCTGATCTGGTGTGGCACCTCCTGCAAAGCCGCCTCCCCGAGCGCTGCTCCAGCGCGGAGTCTCGAAGGTGAGAACAATCTCGCCCCGATCTCAAAGGCTGCTCTTCAAAACCCGCAGCCGGAGCACAAAAGCGGCAGCAACAGCCACAGCCTTTGCAGCCACTCGTTTTTCAAAGCCGGAGAAAGGTGGATCTGAAAGCTTTTGTTCCCCCGGGGGCGAGGGTGGAAACAAACAAAAAAGGAAGAGGGAGAATTAAAGTAATCTTGAATCGCTAAGCAGATTCACATCGCCGGATCAATAAGCACCACTGACAGGGATCACAGGAATGTCGCAACTCTGCCAATAATACAGCAGCGCGGCACAGCTCGCGGGGTGACTTTTCTAAGGCAGCCGAGCATGAAGCAGCAAGGCTGGTGCGCAGCTGGAGCGGCACCCTGGCTTACAGTGGGCCCCGCCAGCACAGCGCGGCTTGCTTCAAATAACCACGAGCACGGAGATTCCACTTGTCAGGGAAGGATAGGGAAAGGAACTGAATTTCACAGGCCGAGCCCAGGCGCTCTTCCCCCAAACTAATTCTTTTCCAGGCTGGAAAGAAGAAAGAAAAATCAGTGTTAATTTAATCAATTGATCAGCCTATTGATCGGAAAAACTGGAGCTGCTAGTTAGCCGTGTGCTGCAATGCCCTCAACTCTGAAACCACAAAACACGCCATCGATTTCTTCGCTCCCAGCTCCAAAACAAGAAATAAAGCCGCGCTTTCAGTGGGAGAGCGACTTTCCAGGATGCGAGCAAACGAGTGCAACCAGTCAGGAAACAGGGCCCGGCGCACCCCGCCACTTCCAAACTGAAATTAGTTACAGATGCAGTCACGGTGCCTTGTGTAAACTCTATCGATTGGGTAGCTGACAGTCTTCGGAGCCTCCATGCTAGGACAATCAATCCGGCTGCAGTGTCACCTGCCACTTTGCTGAACAGTTGACAATGCAATTATCCAGTGTGGAGGCAGGGAGTTGGCGTGTGTCAAACGCAGTTAGCCACTTTCCGGGCACTACTCGATAATGCGTTTCACCACCGAGCGTAAGAAGCGACATGCGGAGACAGGAGCTGTTTAAAGCCATTGAGACCTGTGCTCCTTTTTTCCTTTAGAAAAATCTCACCGCCTCTGACTTAACAACTGTATTCTAAAATGCTATTAAAATCACGTCAATCAGCCGCGCGGTGCTCCGGGCTGAAGTTTGACCCGCGGCTCCCAGAAGAAGGTTGCAGATCTGGCAAAAACTGCGGACGCTTGGGGAGAAAACATAAAGATTATCAAGTGAGTGTCTTCCAGCCTAGGACTTGCAAAACAGAAGCGGGCAGACCACGAGGAGAATGGATTGGAGAGAGCAGCTAAGCAAGAACAGCAGATGGGACTGGAAGGTCTGACACCGAGTGTCTGAAACCTAAGAAAATTGAAGTTTAAGGGGATGCTGTCAACTTGAAACCCAGTCAGTTCAGAAACTACTCCGTTTTTTGGGTGCTCTACCTGATCCCTTACTCCCCCTGCCCATTTTCAGGGCTTTACAACTGCTTCTTCTGTTTTCTTTTTAATTAATTTCTTCCTCCTTCCTCTGTTGCTGGGGGACAGACATCCCTTCCCCCCCCCTCACATGTTATACCTAACGCCATCAAATGGAGTGAAGTCCCCTTCTTCCCGCTGCAACTCTTTTTCTGGTCAGGATGACTGTTGCTGTTACATAAATCAAACAGCGAGAGATTTAGTTGATTGTGCTCCTCTCAGCTAATGCATTCTGGCAGTTTGAGCACAAAAATTAGGTTCTCAGATTTTTGCATGCGTTAAAGTTAATGAAAATGCAGTATCAACAATCACGACTTTTAGGGTTCATAAGCACTGATTTCTTTTTTCTTCTTCTTCTTTTTTTTTCCCCCCTAAGTTAATGCGATTTTTACTTTGCTGAGTCCTATTAATCACATTGTGTTCCAAAATGATGAAACTAATTGCTTGAAGCATTACGTGAACTTTAAACACGCACGATATTGAGCAACACTTACACGGTGGTTCATGATGGTTTTTCTATGGTAGGATTTCTTTTAAATTTCAAATCAAATTATTCTCACCTGTTCGTACTACTGACTGAAGTCAGCCCCTGACATCAATATACAACACAGTGCCTAAGAGACATTTATTAGTCACAGAGCCCTCAAATTCTACGCATCATCACAAGCTATGGTGAAATAGTCAAGTGTATGTAAATACCACATGGGCTATAAGACTACGTAAACAGATCCATAGCATTTTTAGCTCAACTGTTACCTTACAGAGAAGTATTTCCTCTAAAAGGAGAGATGCCAACATGAAGAAATGGTTGGGCTACTCCATCAGACAAGTACAAAGCGCTGTCCTTCAGCAACGAGGGGATTACCGGGATTACCACCATTTTACACTAGGGCTGAGGTAAGGCATACGAGCGTTCTGGGACCAAACAGCCCCCTAAAGAGAGGTTAAGGCATAAAATAAGCACTTGAGAAACATTAGATTTACACATCTCACCCACTTCAAAGGTTACAACAGGTAGAAGTGGCCAGCAGAAGGTAGAAAGCCGAACACAGGAAAGCTAAACTGCCAACAAGGAGGGGGTGGGAAGGACATTCAAATGTGTAGATGCATTCAACTTACAGACTAAGCTATGAAGAAAACTGCTGCTGGAAATGTGACGGAGAAAGGCAATGAACTGAGTTCTTGCTAAGTAGGAGGAAGATTAAGAATTTCATTATGGCAAAGACTCCCGTGCTCTCACCTCAGACTCCTGTGCATCCAAGTTGAAGTCTGCTTCAGCCTGACAGGGCAAAATGAATGAATTCTGACTCATCCCATAGAAATGGGGAAGATGATTCTGGTTACTCAATCAATCTTCCAAAAAGGCCTACGTACACCAATGACGTTTTATTTCCCACGTGGTCTCATAGGAGAAGCTGCACTTTTCAGCTCAAACTCCTTTGCTGAACTTGAGTATATCGGTTTATACCTTCTTATTGGTATGACCCTAAATGCCATGTGAAGCTCATCACATAGAAAAATGGAAAATCCCCCCCTATCTACAGAAGCTTTCCCGCATGCCCCATTATATCGTATCTGAAAAAGAAGGCACATCTGGTTACTAAGGGGTTCTAGCTGTTTCAACCTCTTCTGCCACTATCTTTACAGCATTAGAGAAGTTCATTAGACAATTTGTTTCCTCATGCTCAGTTTCCCTGCACGTGTAAGAAACAGGCAGTATTTTGTTGGAAGAGTTTGATGATCGTTACACTGCACTGAGCAGTACAGCTGAGTTTTCCTCCTCTTTTTGGAGCTTTCCACCCTGGTAGTTACCAGACAAAGGTCACTGTGCTCACCAAAACCTTCTGCTGTGACAGAACCAAAGAGCATCTCCTTATATTCTGAGGACAGGACTTTACACTTGCGAACGTGCTTCTAATGCTACAGGTCTTTAGAAAGAACACAAACGGAGGAACATGTCGCTATTGCCACAGGGCTTTCATGGACAACTAACCTGTGGAGGAAGAAAACCAGTCTACAGCATTTGCTACTCAAACCAATGCACATCTGATTCTGCAGAGATAAAGCTGGCTGGGGGACTGCGGCCATCTGCTGTAAGCTTCCACACATTTTAATATAGTCTCACTTTCTACGCAGCTGCCCTAATTGTACACAACATGAGATTCAATGCAAACAGGTATCCTGGGATAACTACAGTTGGTTACAGCTTATAAGGCCTTACCAAGTCTCTCGTGCATTAACTGATGCTGCTCTTTTCCCTTGCTTAAGACATGAACAAATGGATAACAAGCCCTTTGCTAGCCTGGGAGCAGAGCAGCATGGAGATGGTTGGACTAGATGATCTTAGAGGTCTTTTTCAAACTTAATGATTCTGTGAAAGAGAAGCTTGAGTCAAGCAATCCTCAATTCATCTTTGGAAGCATTCGCAATCCATCAGTTGGATCCTTGTCATCGTGGCAATCTTTCTTAGAAGGCATTCTTCCCTGAAAATTCCCTGCTTGCCATTAACACTTTCAAAGTCTTTCACTCTTCAGCGTTATCTTCAAGGAAACCAACCTGCTGAAGAAACCCCCAAAAGCAACGGTGACTGTCTTGCTTCCATGTCCAGAGGAAAGCTCTGCCCTGGGGAAGATGGAAGAGAGGAGGACGGTGCAGGTAGAGAGAACTTGGCCACAATTCTTCAGTCTTTTCATATCTAAAGAGGACAGCAATCTCTGTTCTATCAGACCGCATGGATCGTGCTTTAAATGGTACTTGCTACCAGCTTGCGTTCCCTGTCGCTGTCTCCCTCCCTTTGAAGCAGACTGGACAGCTTCCTCAAGCTGGCGTTATCACTCCCTCTAACCACTCTTGGCAGGCAATCTAATTCCCCCTGAAAAGGTCACCGCCATTTTAACTGCCTTTCAATCACATTAAGCACGCTGCCGCTCGTGCTCAGAGCGCTGCGCCTGCAGCTCTCCTGACTGAGGTGCGATCGATAAACTGACATCCCGTCCCCCCGCCAGCCCCAGCCTCTCTCCTCCCGGACAGCCCCTTCCCAGAGCGAGTGGCCAGAGATGGAGCAGGAAGAAGCCCTCCTCGAGCACGAGGCAGCAGAAGGGAGCTGCTAACCTGGTGTTTGCTCATCTACTTTGCCCCATCTGCCGGGGAACAGAAGGGTGCGTGCATCCCCTACCCCCAGCCCTACAGAGACACGACTTCACAGGACAGTTTGCTCAGGCACCGGCCCAGCCACCTTTGAAGCTGCGTTACAAAGAACAAGCCTCCCTCAAGCTTCCCTCAATGCAATCATTACCGTTATCTCTCCCCCCCGTGCTTTTTTTTTTTGCAGTTACGAGTTCTGTGTTCCACCCATCGATCCCTGTGTAAGACACTGTTTTAAGTCCTCCTGCCTTTTGACTGTGCTAAGCCGTTTAAGAGATGACAGCGGCTTCTATCAGCGCGAAGCTGATGTGATTCTTTTCAGATAAAGCACTTTTTTTCACTCCCCCCCTCCCTTTTCCTTCTTTCAAGTAAGAGACATACACACAAAAAGAGACAGTGAATCTTTCAAAGCAAAAAAAACCCTTTTGAACTTCCCTCAGGAAATCTTTAAAGGGATAACCTTACAGTGTAAACACTGCAATAGGGTAACGTGCATCCATTCTGGAGAGGAACAGAAGAATTGCTACAAATACGTTGAGTGGTAAAAAAAACAACCCATCAGAGAGGAGCCACTTGATGCTTTCACTTGTGAAGCCTCGTTGGCTTCCTAAACAGAGAAACTCATTAGACAAAGATGGCATGAAATAATCCCCTGTAACAAAGACCATCGGAGAAGGATGATCCGGGGACATGGGGACAGATGGCTCAGGAATTTCAAAAGAAATTTCAGTCTTGTGACAGTTCTGAGAAAGGGAAATATTTTATTAGCACTTCTGCAGGGCTTCACATTTTGAAGCAAGAGCTTGATTAAAATAGCAGTAGGTATTTCATGCTGGTAGCCTTCTGCACTCATCTCCAACATAAGAAAGAAACCTCTCCAACTATGAATTCCTGCTTCAAACAGGACCTCTGGTGAAACAAAACTATTCCAAATCCTATCTAATTGCCAATAATCTTAATTTATACCCTACACAGATCCAGTTTGGGGTGAGCACATGAAGCAATGGCAGATGATGCTTTGCGAAGCCAGGAGGACCTCTAGAAGTACTAAATAACTCCTGACTGAATGCCTTCACCAAGCCCAACTGCTTAAGAGACAACATACTAATCTCAGCATTTCTCACTTAGGTTGTATTCCTGCTTGCTACTGTCTCCTTTTCTTTCCAACTGCTGTGTCAAGTACGCTGAGCCATGGCAAGCAAGGAGTACTTCAGCTCTGCTGGACTTCCTAAGACAGCCCCTCAGGTGAGACGAACAAGTCTTCCCTGCAACAGCTTTGGGAGCAAGAAAGCTTCATCCTGGGAACCACGCAAGAGAGGCTTTCAGCCTGTGATTGCTCTCAAGCATTAGACCACCTTCCAGAAAATCTGAGCCGGGCTGTTACTGTCCCTGACTTGCTTTCAAGATTTCCCAGCCTTCCCTCACCTGAAAAACTGATGAGAACTTTCAGCAAAGCTTTCCTGACCTTGAGAGGCACATAAACATGTCCTTTAACCAAAGATGATAAGAATAAGCAGGCAGGAACCTGTGCTAAGTCTGAGCTGCTTCTGTAACGCTGCCCACAGTCCGGGCTGACTCACTCAATACATGCTGGCCACAGCAACCTGCTCCGCTTGCCATCCAGCTGTGACATCTCCTCCCAGCAACACACCATTGAAACCAAAATTGATGAGACACATGGATGTCTATTCTCCCCTCTGGTTTTATGTATTTCCCCATGTCAACTGTTTAGACGTCCCTGACATCCCTGCAGCCTGGCAAAGGCTGTCTGGCATTATAAAAGGCCTTTGATTTCCACGTCGCTGCTACTTTACAGCAAAGGGAACAGAGCCAAATGCGAAGCCTCGGGTGACAAGGGTTAATGAGGGCCTTGCCAACTCCAGACAAAGCAGGTTTAAGCACCGGAGAGCATCTCTAGAACACTGTGTTGTGCTTCAAGGCTGTACAATAGGAGCTCTGTCCCTAGAACAAGGTAAGAACCAACATTGGCTGAGAAAGGAAAAGGACAGTCAGCTTAGCTTTACCTGAGAGCGCACAAAGCAGGTCTGACCAACAAAGACCAGAGAAAACAGGAGAATCACTGAAGGGAGCATGAAAAAGTAGAACTTCCTTAAAAAGAAATTCAATCAGCTAACTAGGGGAGCTTTCCAGCTTTGCTTTGGCTTCCCATGTTTTATGGAAGCTTCTTGCATAGAATAGGTAGGTGCCCTGAAGATATCATCTAGACATCCCAAAACATTAGGCAGAAAGTTGGCGTTAAGTAGTATCCTGCCTAGAACATAGCATCCTGCAGCAAGAACGGGAGTCTAAACCAAAGGTCCTTCCCATCAGGGCAATTACAGAGGGTTTGCCCATGCTCACCTCTTCCAGTTTGCCGATACTTTACTGGATCGGTCCACATAACTAAACGCCATTGACAGTGTCATTCAGACCTCAGTAAGGAGAGACAGACCCCATAATTCTCAATGGAAGCAAGGCTGTTTCTGTACATCAGATTCAGACATTAACATGCAGCAAGCTAGCAGAGAAGGTTGCAGCCATGACTGCTGTTGCAATCTCTCTAACTTCTGATGGTGGAGGAAAGTAGTTGATTCATTTAATGCAAATTAACACACCTGAGAATTCCAGTTTAAATAAGAAGTATCAAGGAGTAAACCCTCTGCATTTATACAGCCTAACCCTATCAATTACACACACTTTGTCAAGTGATGGCTGACTGAAGTAGTATGAAAACTTCAGGCCATACGTCAGTGAATTAATTCAGACACAAATGGGAATAGTATCCAGGTGAAGACAGCAAAGTGCTTCAGCCAAAGAAAGTGGAAGATTGCGCTCTCTTCCAAAACTCAGCTGTTTGGTACACAGAGTGCATGAGTACGCTCTGTATGTGCATGGTGTGTCAGGAATTAACTGAGTAGCCTGTCTCATCAGGACTAGTAGAGACAAAAGCACACAGGCATCCCACACTTCTCTGCTACTGATTATAATAACTGTACTAAAGAAGAGCCTAAGGCCCTGAATAATCTCATCAGACCCAGTATCATTCAACTCTCCGTGCTCGAAAAAAGTAACAAAACTTAAGGCCACAGACAGAAAGCAAACAACATGAGCTTCGATGGGCAGCCTTTTAAATCTGTAGAAGCTGCTCCTTCACCTCTGTGCTCCTGATACCTGCTCTAATACGATTTAACTTCAGAGGAAGGTAAGAGCAGATCAGGAGTGCCAGGTTGCCACTGAGCACATGACTGGCTTTTAAGACCAAGTCCCTTACTTAGCAGCCTTTCCCCTTGAGATATTTTAAATTAAAATCCAAGCTGATATAGGAAGAGATTACATCCCACCCTCTTTATTGAACGGAGGGAGCCAGCATTCCTCCCCTCATTAGGTATGCACTACGTGGATTGCTTGTGAGACTCTCCTTAGTGCCAGAGGTTTGTGCCAGAGAACAGTTTAGTAAATCCTCCTCCTCGAGGCCAAAAGGCTGAGTGTAAGAGAGGGGCCAGGTTTCTAGCTAAAATTACATTCACCAATAAAGCTCACGAGAGGTCAAATTTTGCCATAACTCACTCTCTCCTCAGTAACTGATTTCCCCATCACTGGGGAAGGAGCAGAAGAAGGAGGAAAAATAAAATGTGTTTGTCTGGGAGCCCTAAGGGCTTGCAGTGCTGGAGGTGCAGAGCAGGTTTCTGGATTCTCATTTATCAACCTTAAAAGGGATGGAGTGATAAATGCACAACCGGGCCTTTAATATTTTATGCAGGTGCTAAAGCGACTTAGCTGTCACCTTCGATACATCACCAGAGGCTGATACACCAGCTTTCGTCACTCCAGGCTGGGAATTTTTACAATTTCATTTCTATTTCTGTCTCTTCACATATTTCCACGTATATCTTACTGTGTGTAACATATAAGAATCTATTTTCCCCAAATGATCTCCCCATTCTACCCCATTCCCCTCTTTAACCGCATTTCTTGAGCAAGAAATAATACCACGCGTTTGCTCGAGACTTGCACAACTTTTGAATCTTATCATTCCAGAGGGGGCAGAAAGCTGAAATTGCTGTACTTCCTTGCAAAGGGTTAAGGTCCCATTCTTTGTGAGAGAACTTCCAGGTCCCTCCCTTTAACAGCAAGCAACAGTCACCTACCACAGCAGAATGATTTACAAAGGACTCAAAACATCGGCGCACCTCGAAATCCTCCCTCCAGGAGCGTAGTGGCCCGTATCCTCTTCTGCCCACACCACTCGTATTCTTCAAAGCGGTTGCCATTCTCATTCTCGATGTCCACAGAGTCATCCTCAGTCATGCACGAGCCTTCTCTCTGCATGGGGGAAGTGGGGACAGAGCGTTAAGATGTATGTAATAGCAGTACAGGGTTAACAACTCAGGGTGAGATAGAGAAGGAAAGCTGGACTGTTCCCAGGGTAGCATTTGCTCCCCTCCCCATTCCCAGCAATCTGAGCTCAGAAGTAAATGGGAACTAGAAGAACCAAAAGGTCAAAAGAAGCGGCATGGAGTCATCGCTTTTGCACAAGCAAAATTCAGCTCTGGTTCTTATGACACTGTGTGCGTTTCAATATGTGTTCCCATACGTGGAACACCGTTTCCCTATTTATCATGCAAACAACAGATTCCTTTGATCCCCAGCACAAAGAAGCTCCCAGGATACAGGAACTGACAAGGAATGCTCTCCTAGAGCATTACTGAAGCACACTGATCAAAAGACACCTGTCTTTACACCGTGCATTTCTTGAGACAACAAGAATGAATGAATTTGTTATCTCTGCTATGGGCTTTCCCTGCAAAACAAGCACAGAAAGCCCTATGACAATTCTCTCACCCCTGGAGCTGCTTCCTCCTTATTCCTTGCTGTCTTTGGGGAAAACAGCAAGAGAACAGTTCTGCTTAAACACAGTTTCTGGAGTAAGGTGGTCATGAAACATTTACAAGTGCCAGCCTGTTACAAAAGAACCCAACAAAAGTAATTCCACAGTGCTGTCACTGTTCAGAAGGAACTCTTCTTGCTGTGCTGCATAGGAAACATAGCACTATAAAAGGCTTCACACACTCAATAGCTCTACGCTTACTGTCTACAGCTTAGACTTCAGCAAGTGAAAGAGTGCAGAAAATAAAGAGTCACTAATGCAGAACAGGAGAAAATCCAGAGGAATCCACCTTCCAAGGCAAAGGAAGTGACTACAGATCTCAGGGAGACACAGTTAGCATTGCCTGCAAGCTCAACAGTGTTAGTGTTTGCCCCACGTTAGGTCAGACAAAGCTGGGAGTAGGGAGAAGGGAATGGCAGCAGGCGATCCTGCTGCGCCTCTACCTTTGCAAGGCATTGTTCCACATGCCTACTCATCTCCTCCTCGGATCCTGACAGAGGTCGGTTGCAGAGGGGACATACCTGCCCTTCATCTTGCTTCCTCCGTTTCATCTTTCCAATCCGAGCTGCATGGACAAAGCAAGGAAAGGGGAAAAAAAAAAAAAAAAAAAAAAAGAAAGAGAAAGGAAGACATGTCAAGTTTGTGGATCCATCCATTCCCTACACAGAAACTTGTTCTGACCACAGAAAGCCGCTGCAGTGCCCAAAAAGCCTCGGACAAATTATGTAAGACAGCCACTTTCAGGAGTGCCTCCTGCACGCCCGAAATGATTCCTTCCCAAACTGTCACAAACAGATCATTGTAGCAGGTAGCATTTATGGGAAGATCCTTGCCGTGAAAAACGCAGCACCTACCCTAGATAGCTTCTGTCTCTCCCTGTTATTTGTATTTCACTATTCTAATGTATAGAGAAGCTGCTTTCTTGAGGGCATGCTCTGGGAAACAAACATGTTAGGAATCACGCTGATTAGAAAAAGCAGCCAAGGTAGCCTGTTGCTTAATGTGATCTCTGGTTAATTTGAGCCATCGTTTAATGTGATCAAAACATCTGGAACCAAATCATTTGCATTAAATAGAACTTCTGTCCTTTATTATGATGGCTTTAGGCAGGTATTACTGAATAACTCAATCACTGGCTGCAGGAAAGTTCCTATTTAATTAATACGGAAGGTCAAAATTCTGAATGAGAGACAAGGAAAAGCCCAAGGAAAGCCCATGCAATAATGAGAGATGACACCACCAAAAAGCTGCGTTAGCCAGAAATCGTTCCTGACATGGCGAGCGCTGCGGCGTGCTCTGAAAGCCTTTGTCCCTGGAGCCTGAGAGATAACAGCTCCCTGCAGCCAGAGACAATGAGAAAGGTGCTGGAATGCCAGGACCACACCGGGGTACAGGAAAGTTTGTGTCAGCCGTCTCCTGTAGCGCATCAGATTCGCGCATTCACAACATCGTGTGATTTAGGAAGCTGGAGCTGAACGCACCACCACAGCCTTGACACTGGGCTTTCTTGTTGGCTTCTCTGGACATAGGAATCTCTGGGCTTGGATATGCTTTCCCACAACCCAGAATTAGGAATATTCACCCTCCCCTTCACTCTGAAGCTCCAGTATTAAGAAGGCTTCGTACTACCCCAAGCATTGCTTTTCCTCACTGAAAGTAAGCAGATTTGCAAAAAAAAAGAAAAAGATTCCTCCAAAACAAACCTGTGTTCCTGGCATCGTGAAAAGCATTCTGCAAGCACAGCTCTCCCGCATTAAGAGACAACTCCAACCAAAGCAGGAGTGTTTTAGAGACCCGGTACTTTGAGCAATAGCAGCTCTCTTGAGCAAATGCACACTGCTTTCATCTGGTGTTGGAATTTCACAGGCTGTACTTCAGTGTTCCTGGTAGGATGTTTTGTTAGTTTCCCTCCTACTTTGTCTGCTTAAGCCAGTTATTTTACCTGCAGCGTCAGCTTTTACTCCAGAAGTAAACGGCATGACGTCCAGTCAACACAAAAGCAAACAATAATCACCAAATGTTATTTCAGAGCGCCCAAATGAATTATATTCCACTTCTAATGAAAACAGTGACCCCTAAGGTCTTCTGTTTTCTCTCCCCATTTGGAAGCCCCCTAACCACCCCTTCCAAGCTGGCACTGCCCTACTACCAGAGGTAGCGTTCAACCATACTCCGTCTGGTTTGTACTTCAATGCATGAGAGCTTCTTGAAGTTCTGGGTCAGGGAGTACCTACACCCCCTAGCAGGGCTCCTTCCACTGTGTTTCAGATGCTCCTCTTTGCCTCGCTAGCCCTGCAGAACTGGTACCAAAGAGGGGAGCGGGCTGGAAACTGACTTGATCATACTCCAGTAAACACCCATCTGACCAGGAAAAAACACGCGGGAAGACAGAAAGCAAGCTTTCTCTATCCTGGTGACAGATACCCGTCCCTCAGCTCACCCTGTTTTTAAACAGGGAAATGGAGGGAAGGAGCATTATAATATTCTGGTAGGGCTCAGCAGGCGGCTCCTTGGCGAAGGAGCCCTTGTAGCTCCAGTGTCACAAGTGAATGAGACACTGGACGGAAGAGGTGTTGAAACCAAATCCCCTGCCATTTTC
>PPHD01021758.1:0-11227 GCA_002909625.1 Bambusicola thoracicus | reverse complement strand
AAAAAAAAAAAAAAAAAAAAAACAAGCAACAGCACAGGAATTTACGCTTCACTGCTGAAGTTTGAAATACCAGAAAGATCCCCAAATAATTTTCTTTTCCTCCATGCACCAATTCATATCTCAAATGTTCTCACCTAAACATAACTTTAGTAGACCTCAACAACCAATGAAAGACCACAGTTCTGCTGCCATTTCTGGACTCCTTCCTGCTGCTGTGAAATCCTCCCCCTGCCGATTTCCATGACCTCAGTTCTCTATGAGGCATACTAGCTGGCATAATGAACAACAGAACTTCAGTTACACTGGAGACAAAGTCTACTTAAAATAGAAGTAAAACAAAACATTAATATTTTTCCTACTTACAGCCCAGGAGGGATTCTCTGAATAGAAGTGGTCAAAACCTATAGAACTTGGACCAAGTGCTTCTTGCTAACTGAAACCTTCCCAATGGGCTACTGGGAAGCTATGAAACCAAACTCAGCCATCTGTTCAAAGAGCTCCCCATCTATCTTTATGAGCATACTGCTCTATCACCAAATCTAAATAATCCTGATTTCTGCTATTCAGAAGAGCCTGGCGATCTGCTCTCTTCCCACCCTTTTCCGTCCATCTACCTAATACCATTCTCTGCTGGTTCACATGGCACTGCACCTCTTGTAAACTTTCCGAGGATGAATACGAAACACTAAACTGCCACTCATTGTCATAAATGCAGAAAACAAACGATTTCAACTTCTAGCTAAAGGAAGTTGTGTCTTTACAACAGGAATACAAGATATTGTGGGAAAAAAATACACTAAATACAAAACAAAACTATCAGATGATCTCACGGAATTCCTCATGTTTCTTGTCGACAGCTAATGTGCTAAATAATCTGCTGAATACATTTCAGTATGGCTTTATGAAAGCTTCACCTTCATGCAGCCCAGCTACAAATCCACAGTTCTCCTGGATGGATAAAAACACTGATAGGGAAGTATAAAGTGACAGATGACCAAAGCTCTGAAAATATCTATGAATCTGGTCTCTCCAAAATTCCTCAGACACTGATGCGTTTCAAACCAGTTAAGAAAGCTAAGCAAAGAAGCAGTGTATTTTCCAGCTGCCAGAAGATACGTAGCTGATTTTCACTTTCATCTCCACACAAGCATACACAAGAGCTCTTCTTTCAAATGGAAAATATTAAGAGTAATATTGATGCAAACAATCAACTCTCCTTTTTGGTAATTTCTGGCACTTTTCTTTGCAACAAATTGTAAGACATCCTTCCTTTGGGAACATACAGTAACATTTCCATGTACTCTCCCCAATTTGTCCTCAATCCGGGTAGGGGAGCAAAATAATTTTGAATGGAAACTAATGAAGACAACTGAGGGCAACTTTGAAATACAGTCTGAGGGCACCAAGATTCATTTGTTTGTATATAAACCCACGTTCACAACAGATCAACCACTCTTCATAGTATGAAGATTTACAGACACCTTGCAGTGTAAACTAAATGGCAATAAAGAAATGCCTAGCAAACCAGGCAAAAACTAATGAAAAGGGTGAAAGGGTGGATCTCCTAAGAGTTTTACTAAGTAGTATAACAAATGGTTAAGTCTGGTGAAGACAACCTAAAGAGAAGTTCTCTGAAGATTTTGTGTTCCCACTACACCTTTTGGGATTTGGCTTTCAGTTTCTCACACTTAATCTCGAAACTTGCAGAGTAAAATACCCACAGAAGAGCAGCAAGCAAGAATAACACAAAGAAGAGAGAATATCCTCCTCTACAGATTAAGTGGAAACAGCACAAGAGAGAAGCAATCCACTGACCTTTGGAGGAACCTTGCATGACTAATGTAAATAGCAGATTACTCTTACTACGTGAAGAGCCACTCAAAACCAAAACCCCATCTGGCAGCAAACAGAAAACACTAAGTGTCCACAACCAACCTCTGGGCACAATGCTCACAACAACTCACTATTTCAGATCAACGCTCAAGCAGCGCAGTGGCACTGCATTAACAAACAAAAAGAGCAAAAAAAATTGGAAGGATCTAAACGTGCAAAAAGGAAGCTGTCGGGAGATGTTTAAGGGAAAAAGCATGGTCTTTAGTTCTCATAAAAACCGTGGCTCAGCCAACACACTAAATCTGGCAAATTTGACCAAGTTTGCAGGCATAAGGTATACTAATAGCATATGTCCAATATTTATAAAGACATAATCAAGACAAGAACCAAACGGCAGTGAGGAGCAACAAATGACAACAGGCATAAGCTAAAACAGAAAAACTTCAGAGTGAATTAGAAGAAAACCTTTTTCATCTGAAGGTGAAAGCCTTGGAGATTTTCAAGACTTGGCTAAATAAAGCCCTGAGCAACCTGGTCTCACCCTGCTTTGAGCAGGAAGTTGGACTAGGGACTTCCTGAGATGCCTTCTAAACTGAGTTTTCCTATAAATCAAACATCCTAAGTTGTTAACTGTCTAAACAGATAAATGGTTCAGTAACTGAATGCTAATTAGAGAAGAACTCACATCTCAGAGAACTTGTACCTGTAGCATATTGCTTAGCATTAGTCACTGCATGCTGGTCTTTCAGATCCACTACATTACTTACTACAGGGCAAGTACCTTGCTAAATTTTAAGTAGCATATATTTAAAACTCAAAAGAAAACTGCCACAATTTTTAGTTAATCACTCATAAATTAAATATTTTCTACATAGATTTTTAGCATAATACATTACACTCCCTTCAGTGAGCCTTGACATGGCAAGTTGCAATGATTCATGTGAGACAGTGATTCATGAAATAATACAATATACATAATCCCAAATCTGCGTTCAGGAATAGCGGATGGGGCAAGACATAAGCTTGTTCTCCCCATTCTAGACCTCCATCTAAAGCAACCAGGAGCCCACATGTACTTCTATTGACATAGCTCAATGATTGATAAAGCATGGATAACTGCCCAACATGACATGTCTCTGCCTCCAGTTCCACTTCTCCCAGCCAAAGTGATACAGGAAAATATCATTCCCAGTGCAGAGCAGTGAATCCCCCTATTACCAAAGATTCAACAGGCTGCATACCACACGGTGCAGAAAAACTTTGACTGTCTGAAGAAATCAACATTAAACCAAAATGTTACAGCTTTCCAAAATAAGTTCTGAATGCTTAAGGGAGCTTACAAGCTTGAGTGGGACCAACTTTTTACATGGTCTGATAGTGACAGGAGAAGGGGAATGGCTTTATACTAAAATAGGTGAGATTTAGGTTAGATGTTAGTGAGAAATATTTTACTCAGAGAGCAGTGATGCATTGGAACAGGCTGCCCATAGAGGTTGTGGATACCCCATCGCTGGACATTTTCAAAGCCAAATTGGATGGGGCCCTTGGCAGCTTGATCTGGTGGGTGGCAGCCCTGCCCACAGCAGATGAATTGGGACTAGATGATCTTAATATCCCCTCCAACCTAGGCCGTCTGATGATTTATTCAGCGAAGGCAACTGATTGTGTGAATGACTCACTTGGAAATGTGTTAAGATCTTCTAACTTGTTGTCGTCTTCAAAGACTTAATGCTCTTTGAACATCTGTGATAAAACCTCTCCTTAATGTCTGAACAAACATTTGCTGTTGTTTCACTCTAGCAGTGTCTGTAAAGTCATACCTGCAGAGGTTACTAGAGCATCTAGTACCTGACTTAGCTGCTGTAGGTCTTCCACAAGCCAATATGTTTTTAATGTCAACAGTTCATACACAATGCTATATATATATATATATGTATGTCTAGGCATATATTCATACAGATACTCATATGTACATAAATACCACACCTAATTCTTCCAGGAATTTTTAGTTTCCTGTCAGCAGTTGATTTGCCAGACCTAGGCAGTCCCACTAGAACTAGGAGAATGGACAGCTAAAAAATGGTATTTACGATCCATTAAATCAAAAGTATGCGGAAAAATCAAATTCTATTTAGAGCCTCACTTTATTTGCAGTATTCCTCCTGGTGCAGTGAAAGCTTAGGAAATAGGTCATTTTTTTTTAGTTTTTCAGTGGTTATTTCACAGAAGTATTATTCACTTACCATGTAAATTGTGTTGCAGAGCTGTCTTTCTCTTAAATAAAGAATTGTACTATTCAAATAATAAAATTGTGGCACCACAGGTTATTTCTGTCAGTGATGCTAAATATACCATAAAGGCACAGAAATATACAAAGCATACCTTCACGGTGATATATCTATTAAACATACAAAAAATAGGTCCTGCTGTGGGAAAGAGTTATTCTTCTCTTGTCCTTGATGAAGGTATAGCCTCCTCAATCTGAATACTTAGTGCTGAAGTTCACACAGAACATCTGTTTTTCATCTGGGGGTATATTCAAGTGTTCATTAAAGTGTCCTTACTAGTCATTTGCAGCATTTTTTCCCGGCTTCACAACTGTTATTCTCCTAATGTTGTGGCAATTTCTGCACATTACTAAAAATGGTCATTGTCATTGTACCATTTCCTCTGAAAAACAGCAAGAGAAACATGAAAGAGAACCAAGCATGGGCCGCATCTAATTTCTGTGTAAAGTGTAAGAGCAACTTCTATAGATCAGCTTTTTCGTCCTTCCTAGGGGGTGTTTGTCTGCAGTTATTCATCTGGGCTTCACTTGAACACTAATAAATTTGAAGAAATGAATCAAGTCTTCTTACTGTCTTCAGGGAGGCCAACTTTAGTGTTGTTTTTTTTTCTGAATACATGGTTATCACCAAATGCATGCTCAATTTAAAATGGAAGGGTTCATCAACACCTATATAAATATTCTTCAAATTTGTGCTGTGGCACTCATAAAATTAATTATTAGATGCATTTTCATAGAATCAGAACAGTTTGTTTGGAAGGGACCTTTAAGATCACCTAGTTCCAACCCCCTGCTATACTCAGGGACACCTCCCTCTAGACCAGGTTGCTCACAGCGCCATCCAGCCTGGCCTTGGGTGCTTCCAGGTAGGGGGGCATCCACAACCTCTCTGGCCAACCTGTTCCAGTGTCTCACCACCTTCACGGTAAAGAATTTCTTAATATCTACTCTAAATCTACCCTCTTCCAGTTTAAAGCCACTTTCACATGCCCCGTCACTACGCGCCCTCATAAAAATTCTCTCCAGTTTTCCTGTAGGCCCCCTTCAGATACAGGAAACTTGTAGTTTTTAAATGTGTATATATATACACACACCCTAGTGAAACTACAGCAGCCATGGACACCAAACACATCAAAGAATCATGCTCATGATTAAACAAACATCTATAATTATAGAATCACTAAGGTTGGAAAAGACCCACATGGTCATCCAGTCCAACCATTTGTTCGCCCTTCACCAATGGTTCTCGCTAAACCACGTCCCTCAACACAACATCCAAACTCTCTTTGAACACCACCAGGGTCGGTGACTCCATCACCTCTCTGGGCAGCCCATTCCAGTGCCTGACCACCCTTTCAGAGAAGTAGTGGATAAATCCCATCACTCTCTTTTCCATGTGGTATCTTTTAAATAAGCCAAATTTCAAGATACATTTTTACTGAGATTTTAGTTCTTAGAAATCTTACACAATTTCATTTCTATCCTATATGCAATCTATGTAATATGCCACAGCACCGTCTGCATAAACACTCCCATTTACTACAAACAGAAGAATAATTTGTTTAAGCTGTATAATCAGCAGAGAGGTGGAACACAATAAAAGAAAGCATTCTAGCTTTAAAATGAATAAAAATTGATTGCGTCCCTATAAAAACTAAATTGGCAGAGTGTTAATTGCATTTCACATAAACATCTGTAGCAGTCGGTGACTCGTTACTGTCCTGTAATGCAATACAGGACACTTAGGAATAAATGCATCCTCTAGATGAGTTCATAGAGATTTTCTAAAAGCGCCTGATGAGATTGTAAAAATCTAATTAGTCAGAACTGCTAATGACACTTAAAACAAAGGGAAATCTTTAAATACAATTATTTTGCTTTCCTTTTCTCTTGATAAATTATATTCAAATTACTGTTGATTGAAAAATGCCTGCCTTGAAGGGAAATTCATACTAATGAAGGAAAGGTCATCAGACTACAGAAGTATTTGCTAAAGAAAACTGCAGGCACTTGAAAAATTGAAAGAACCTAGTTTTCTCTGTGTACAGCATTATGATAGAATAACCAAATATAGCTGCCCTTACTATTGTTTATTGTTATCATAATGCATTAGGCACTCTCCAGGGAGGAACACAGGCTACATTGCTTCCCTGAGAGGCTCAAAATAAAGACTCAGTACCCAAAAGATGTAAACACATGTTTACACATATGCACTGCAAGCACTTTCCTCAAATTCAGCCACATTAGTTACCTGAAATTGTACATCTGCAGAAACATGGTATGGAAAAAAAAAAAAGTGTTTTGGGACAGCATCAAACCCTACAGCTCACACCTAGCACAAAAATAGTAACTAACTCACAGAATTTACTGACAAAAACAAGCGTTTCTCCAAGACTTCAACTAAAAATTCAATTTAAAAAATTGACAGTGTTATAGTTACAGGACTAGCAACTGAAAAATCTGTAAGTACTTAATTTAAACGTACTGTAATTTCACTCTGTTGGGGTATATCTGTAAATCCAGTGCTTTCTTCAGAACGGGCAACATTCACTTCAAGAACAACAAGGTTAAAATACAAAGATCAGTGAAATGAAAGAAAAAGGTAGAAATAAAGACACACGCTGAGAAGCAATTTGAATTTCCTTCACTGCCAGGTCAAAAACAGAGTCCGTGTTTCTCAACTCCTTTTAATCATAATAAACTAAAGTCAACCATGTATACGTAACACTATAGTAGAACAGAAAGCACAGCAGTAATAGCAGGGTGACAAAGTCCTAGTCTACAGTAAGCAAGTGCAGCAGCCAGGGACACAGAACTGAAGTTTAAAAAACTACTTACCCTTAAAAGGTCACAGATCTGCAGAGAGCTCCCACAAGATCCCTTTGCCTCTACTGCCAACCCTTCAGTGAGGTCTGGGAAGAGATGGATACTGGCTCCACCCCTTTCAGTCACTCAGGTACATTGCATGCACCTGAGCTTCCCTGAGTGGGCCCTGCCTTCCCAACAGGTGTTCAATCACTGCTTCAAGCCGTGACTCAGTGTTTCTGCTTTGGTATAATATGTAAAACAACTGAAACATCTAAAGAGATAGCTGGTCAGAGACAAAAAAGGAAAATACTAGATTGGCAGCAGTTTTGGAGAAACAGGTTTGGAGTAGATCACAAATTTAGTGTAAGTAATGTGTGAAAAAGAGCAGCATTCAAATGACATCCTTCTACTCACCTCCACTCCAATACAGCCACAGCTTGTGTTAAATAATACACACCAATAAAAATGTGAGACAAGAGGCGAACCGTGAAAGGAGAGAGAAAGATAACCAAGTTCAGAAAGCATCAGGTTATTGGCAACGACTGAGTCTGGGAAGTGTAGAGAGGAGAAAACTGAGAAGAGGTAGGAAAATCCCTACCAGTTCCTAAAAGTCTATCATAAAGAAGGCAGTAAGCTATTGGAGGGGCTGGGAATGGAGCAAATTAGAGTATCATAGGTGTCAAAGGGCATATTAGATAAGCATCCACTGATAAAATGTACTGTTAGATAGAACAAGTGGAAATGGCTTCAAGCTCAAAGAGGGTTGATTTAGGTTGGATGCAAGGAAAAGGTCTTTTACAGTGAGGGTGGTGAGGCACTGGGCCAGTTTGCCCAGTGATGTGGTTGATGTCCTGTCCCTGGAAACTTCCAAGGCGAGGCTGGATCAAGCCCTAGGCAACCTGATCTGTCTGTGGTGTTCTTGTTCATGGCAGGGGAGTTGAACTAGATGGCCTTTACAGACCCCTTCCACTCTAAGGGTTCTGTGATTCTAATTAAGGTGTTTGGTCCTGCTTCAGAGCTGGCAGTAGTTGAAATGATCCACTGAAGTAAGTTCTGTCTCATTTATGTCTGTATTAATGTTATAGTTTACAGCCAGCATATTTAGAATACTATGGTGATATGTAATGTAGAAAAAAATGTTACTAGGAAAAAAAGTCCATTAAAAGTTTTAGAAGTCTGATTTTATTCTTGTTCATGTATTAGTGAAAATTAGTTTCAAATGGGCCTCCAATACACACCTTTAAGAAATATCCCTTTTAGATAAATGGTAAAACAACTATTGTTATCAAGGTTAGGAGTTGTTTTGTATTAGTCTTAACATTACCATTTAGACTACTATATCAGAGTAGACTTTCTCTCCCTTGGATTTCTATGAAGAAGAGTCCCACTCCTGACAAAAGCCTCTGGAAAATACCTCCACGGCTCTAAAAATAGCAACTCTCATCTTCAAGCACCAGTTTAAGTAGATTGAGCTCTCAGAAAATTAGTAAAAGAAATGAGCTGCAATCCTTGAAAGGAGGATAGCAGGAGTTTCAAATGAAATAGTTTTCATTTCAGTGTTACATGGAGCATACCTTTCTAAATGAACAAGGCTTTGTGTCTGACCATACTGCACTCTGTATATTCTTATCTTCAACAAATTATAATAGTATGCTGTAAATTAGCTTGGTCTGAACTGTGGCTGGTGCAGCACCTCTCAATAAATGAACAAAGAGTGGACATATGGAACCACTAGAGTCTGTTCTATTCATCTATTAATGGAGGGTCCTAAATCAAGAACCATACATTGAGCACATTGGTAGCTGCACTGATTATAATGAGAGCATTTACTCCTGAGGTTAATACTTAAACGGATTCAAATTCTTAAAGCAATCAGATATTGCTGGCAAAAAAATGCGGTGGAAGGCATAAGTGGATGCTCAGAGCAGTTCAAAAGGATTTCCCTACAGTGAAGCTAAACAGAAAGGCCAGCTGCAAGGTTTTTAATCAAGCTGCCAGGTAATGTGTACTGCCAGCAAGCTTCAGCCTGCAGAAGCTGATGTCTCTTCATCAGCCCCACTGAGCAGCTGGAGTCTTCCACCATTCACTTGGAAATCACGCTCCTTCCTTGACTTTCCGAAATATGCAATGAACACAGCTTTTTGTTGACAAGAACTTTAGGATGGGGTTTCTATAATGAAGGAGTTTGGTTACCTCTGGTCTAAAATCTGAATCCCTGTGGAATGAAGTGAACCAGTAAAGTTATTCCTCTGAGATCTCAGCACAAGACCCTTGCTTTTATTTAAGTCACTGCTTAGAAAGCATGCCAGAAAATGTAATGTAGTCCTAGCAATTAATATTATTTTTTTATGCACTTTTCTTCTAAAAAAGTAAATATAGGTTATTGTTAATTTGATTTTGCTTTGTTCTGTAGCAGAAGTTTTACATATCACCAATTTACAATGACCAATTGCATGCACCTTGATGAGTTCACTCTTTATGCAACAATACCTTGAACTGATCAATTTGAGGTGCAAAAATGAAATATGACTGTTTTTAGAATCAATCCCATGTATTTGTATGCCATGTTTATGTCTCTTTCTCTATCAGAGTAAAAACTGCTTTTGCAGCAACCACAACAGAGAGATCACTAGAAGACAGCTCTGGTAAATAATATTTTAGATGTAGAAAAACAGTTGCTTCTCAGGACAATATCCACAGTACTTTCGCCTGATATACGGCAAAGTATTTTTCAAATTCGGATATTTCAGAAGTCAAAGAAGCACCCCAATGAGAGATCACAAATGTTTCCAGATTTACTGATAGCAGATAATCTGTTCTTTAAAATCCATCACACAGGCAACCTATAAAATACCCTTTTAAGACTGCGTGCTGTAGCAGTCTGGTATGAATATATAGTGAAATATTTTCAGTGCATCATAAAATTAAATTATGTGTTCCAGCCCACTGGCTGCTAATTAAGATAGCACAGTAAGATCTGAATTCAAAATGCCAGTTAGTCTGTAAGGGGCCTCCTGTAAAGGATTGTATATTAGGCCATTAACTTAATTTTAGCTGGCCTGTAGCTACGTCATGTACTTGAATTGAAAATAAGATTGAACATATTGAGAGAAAACTGGTCAGTGAGGCGCTGATATGAGTTTTTATGGGGAAAACATTTAGACCCGATCTTCATACAGAATACAATTTCTAGTAGCATCCACAACGTCTTCACTAAGAATAGCTCATACTTCCTTCCTTTTATAGACAAGCATTTAGATAAGAGGGACAGAATTAGTTCTGGGTGAAACATCATTGCAAATAAGCATCAGATTCAAACTAAAAGATACAGCTAATTGCTTTTCCCTTGCGCATAACTGAATCACCATCACCTCCTCTTGAAGGAATAACCAAAAGTATCTCTTCCACGCCACCAATGTTCCATTTTGTCAAACCATTCACTCCTCTGTTACACTTTAAATAAGTTCAGTGAGTGAAGAGTCTACCACAGAGAGTTCATTTTTGCAGAGTGTTAGTTCAGCTGCAACTTCTTTTGAATGATTTAATACATATAACTATTATGTAACTCGGATTGTCTTCCAATGTTTTAATTTATTCAGTCATTTCCTTTTCAAAACATGTGCTATAGGCTACAGCATACTTCCTGATTGTGATTTTGAAAGCTCTTATTTTATTAGTTACAATTCTGACACTAAAATATCTAGTTATAAAAATGTAAAGACTTAGACGGGTTGGAAACAATTGTTTTCATATTTTACTCCAGTCTTGTGTTATAGGTCTTTGTCCCAAGGTGAATGGGGTAATGAAGTAGATGGGATTTGGATAAGCTCTAGATAAGCTATTTTGTTCCAGAAACACAAATAACTCTGTTGGGAGGAAAAGCTATGTGAATCAGAGCAACCCACCAAGGATTAAAGGAAGGAAACTTGGAGCTACCTTTCTTCTGGTGTTCAAGTATGAGGTAGTCCAACTCATTAGTTATCTTACTCAACCCTGACATTCATTTATATGGAAGAAAAGGCTACAAATGACTTTAGCAGGCATGCAGAGTCTCTTCCTGAAAGGAATATAGCTAGGAAGAAAACACAGTAGTCATTTTACAGTAACTTGCAAAAGGAACGCAGTCAACATTAGGAGCTTATATCAAGACATGAATTATTTGTCTCCCCTAATAGGCATCCTTTCACACTGGCTACTATGTTTAAGCTCAAGATTGACATGGAGGCCTTGCATAGCAAAGATTTAGCTACTGTCTCATCGTGCTGTGGACCAGATGCTGAAAAAACTTGTCTCATTCAG
>PPHD01021757.1:0-13126 GCA_002909625.1 Bambusicola thoracicus | reverse complement strand
CCTTTTTTTTTTTTTTTCCCCCCTTTAGGACTGGAAGCTGTAATCATACAAATCCAATGAGTAATCAGGGGGTGTGATAGAGATGCAGGGCTTACAATCAGAATACGCTGCTCAGTTTAACACATTTGTTTCCAGAAGCATGCAACCCCTATTAACTAACTTGGAGCCTCATTCCTGAATTACACAGTATCTCGATATAGCAGCACTGGTTACCCCCACATGTGAAAGATCTCAAAACTGCTGCAATTAGAAATATTAGGAAAGACCCTTTTGAAGACTCCTTCTCTATTGTTTGCTCATGCTTGATCTCCATCCCCTCCATCCTTCAAGATTCAATTACTTTTGCCTGCCACAAATCTTCTCTATCATTCTCTTTGCTTTCTCCTCTTGTCTGGGCATCTACTGAATGTCAGCTTCTTTTCTGAATTATGTACTATTCTCCTTCATGCTTTACAGAGATACCAGATCACCTCAAAACTGCAAGCCACGCACTGGAATAGTCACTAATGTAGCACTATTGAAGACAAATACATAAGCATTGTATCCACAATAATCCTTAAGTATGGGAGACATACTGAATCAACTGCCATCATTTACGTTTAACTGCAGCATATTACTTGACTATTTCAGGTTTTTTAAAGCATGACAGGTGTGTTTTTAAGACATATAAAGAAAGATCAAAGAGACCATCAGTTGCCAGTCTGAAAATGGAAGTCTAAAATCAGATCTAATAGAATCCTTTCAAATCCTGCATTTGAAAGGGGGGAGAGAATGGATTTCAAGTGACAGAGAAGTCACTTGAAGTTGCTTCCTGAGGCTCTGTCCCCTGAGAAGGAAGAGAAACTTTTGGCAAGTTCTCCCTATCAAACCAGACCCAAGCTCTGATTCTCCATCACTCCACTGCACTGTTACACACAGAAGTATTTACAATAAGTGGTATTCATTAAGATGGTATGAGACTGAAAACATTCTACACATTTTCTAAAATTAAAAAAAAAAAGAAAAAAAGAAAAAGGAAATACTTCTTGCCAGTAGGCTTTGGCTTCACTTTGAACAGGAAAAGAGAATGGTGGAAAGGAAATTCATGTTTTGGAGGAGCTGAACAATAGAAATGACTAATCACCACTAAAGAATGCTTGAAACCCAGCCCCAGACCTTGAAAAGCAGCAGAGGGAAAGGCTAACCTTGAAGTGAATTTATGCTTATGTACTGGCGGCAATCCTCTCCCACCTCACAACTTACTCCTTCAATGAAATCATGAGTCAGGGACCAGAGCCGGCAGAACGTTTTGTGGTAAGGCACGCTAATAGTTATATGATAAAGCAGTTTTTCCACCTTTTAGAAAGGTCTGCTATTCAAGATCAAATCTTCCTGTGGAATGTGTGTAAGCACAAAAGGGCTTCACAAGGTTCCTGATAAAACTTCTAGCTAAAGCTTGAGAAACTGTACCATAGCACTTAGATAGTTAAGGAAAACCATACTTAAAAGGCTTGTCTTAAATCTGAGCTCCTGCTTCATCCTGTTCAAACTAGAACTTATATCTCAAGCGATTACATCGCCAATAAAGTGAAAGATTTTCACCACAGCAGCTCTCCACGTGTCTCAAGGCAGTTATTTCACACTAAAGAATGCAGAAAGTATTTACACAAACCAGCTTTCCAGTCCATTATCAGAAACCCCACAGAAGCCACGAGGAAAGTAAAGAAATAAACGGAAGTGCAAAGTGAAGCACATGACTTGGCCAGCTATTTTAATAGCCCAAGTTTTCCCTTGCCTACTATATTTCAGTCCTCTGGTTTCCCTCTACTTCAGAATAAACAAAACAAACCAAAAAAAGCCAACCACACAAACAAAATAAAACCACTACAGTTTCGTTATTTGGGTTCTTCTAACAAGACTGAAGTATATTTCCAACACCTCTGCCCAAAAGATGGCCTGAAGCAATAGAATTCAAGGTGTGAGATATGACCCTTAAACATTTAAGAACCTGAAATAGATACTTGCAAGTAAGTTGTTTTAATCTCATGACCAACACCACATTTTGTTTGTAAATAGTTGACTGAAAACATTACGCAGTGTACCAGGACTTAATCTGTCAGACAGAGCCTCTGCCAGTACTCTGCTGATTAGAATGAGCATGGACAGCAGCGTTTCAGCTGTCCTAGCAGATTTTTCCTTCAGCTCTAGAAAACTAAAGACAAAACAGCAACAAAAGAAAACACCTAAAACCTGGAAAAAGCCAGAGGAAAGGGCCAAGACTCTGCCTGTTTTCTAAAGGAGGGTGAGGTTCCAATGTATTTCCAAGTTGCACACTGTGCCCACGTAATTCACAAGCCAGCATGTACAGCCACAGGTTGTAACTCCATCACAAACAAGCAGCTGACAGGCAGTTTGCTGACACTGCTCATCAGAAGCAGAGGGGACAACAGTAGAAAAAGTTTTCTCTAAGATGAATCCTGGAACAGTGCCATGAATAAAGCTGGTTGTATTCACAAGAACCTGCACTATTAGAAGTTGATATTTCAAAACTTCTGTCACTTTTGCAACCAGATACTAACACAGAATCACAGAATACCAGAATTACAGAATGATTTGCAAGAGTTACAAAAATTCCCTGGATTTACAGTTAGCACCAAAAAGGCTTTTCTGAATACCAACTTAGAGATAGACATAAGATTGACTCTTTCCACTACCAAAGCAGCACATTCTGTGCTAGCACATGTAATACCATCAGGACAATTATCCAGACACCAAGCCAGCACCATGCCCCTGCTGTTAAGGGTGATGGTGTCCTGGGCCTCACTGAAGAAGAGTTGTCAGCAGGTCAAGGAAGGTGAACCTTCTCATCTGCTCAGCGCTGGTGACACCACAGTGATCTGCTATGACCAGGTCTGGGCTGCCCACTGCAAGAGAGACATGGACACATGAGAGAGAGCCCAGTGAAGGGCCACCTGGATGACAAAAAGACTGGAGTATTTCTCCAATGAAGGAAAGATGAGAGAGTTGGGACTGCTTCCTCTGGAGAAGGCTTGGGAGGGATCTCATCAGTATACAGAAATCCCTAAAGAGAGGATGCAAAGAGGTCAAAGCCAGGCTCTTTTCAGGGGTGCCCAGTGACAAGACATGAAGCAATAGACACAAACTGGAATACAGCAGGAGCCTTTACCCATGGAGATCTTCAAAAGCTTCTGGGACATGGTCCTAGACAGCCTGCTCTGAATGGCCCTGCTCGAGCTGGGGGTGGATGAAAATCCAGAGGTCCCCTCCCACCTCAGCCACTCTGAGGAACAGCCTCTCTGGAAGGGGAAACAAACAGACTAAACAGGCCTGAAGAGAGGAGATAGCACATCCTGCAGTACAACCTCTATGTTTACTTTGTTGCAAGAATACCAGTACCAGTGCAAGCAGCTATACAAAGTATAAATTTTCAGAAGTTTGTCACTACCTAGGAATCCCAGCATGCCTGTGAGACAGCACCCTTCTTCTTGTCCCCCACTAAATCCTCTTCTGCTCGTTTTCCAGAAGACCTGTACTCTCATGACCTGTATGGCATTAACACAATTTGCAGACTCAGAAGTACCTAGCACAACCAGCGAAAGCTGCTGGAGAATGAATATTGCCTCTGGCAAAGGTGTGAACTGCTTCTTCCATTCATCTTCATACATGAAGGTTTGCAACCTCCAAACATGGCAAAACTAGTCTGCTTAGATAATTCCCTCAGGGACCACCTTTTAATCATCTGTATGCTTATGTGGAATTTAATCTAGATAGCCTTTATACAAAATTATCTTTACATCTTAGTTTATATTGGTTTCTCCATACACACAAGCTTTCTATGTCAGCATCAGTCACTTTCCAAGTTACATTCATACACACAGGAGAGCTAAAATGTAGTTCTGTAAGGCTATATAGCATATCTGTCACATAACATCTCAGGCAAAACTCTGAATTCACCATTTCCGTGTTTATGTTCCCTGTGGATTAAATGAATTCTCAAACAAAAGCAGTTTGCAAGTCACGAGACGCTTAATTAGGTCACTTCTGCAAAGTATTTAATCTATTAAAACAGAAACACGTGGTCCTTTCTGCACGATGCTCTAAACTTTATTCATTGAGATTACGGATACTTGTGGGGGCAGTGCAAAGAAAGGATGGGAAGAGGCAGGCATTTTTTGAAACATACTGATGGAGTAATTATCGTAAAATATACCCGTCAGTCAAATGACAATTCAGGTTGACTAAATACTACGCAAGAAGTTAAATTAAGTGAGTGTTCTTGAATCAGCTGGAGGGTACTTAGAACAGCAAACATGCCTAAGGGTATAGAAATTACAAGTAATCGTTTCAGTAGTTCTGGCCAACCTATCAAGTTTGAAGATTGTTTCATAAAAAACTAACCTGTATAAGGATATCTAATATGGAAGTATGTTCTTAAAGGAACTGAAGTACACAGTAAAACTAGCAGTTTTGCTAACTTTTTCATTAATAACTATTCATTTCAAATGTATAATTAAAGTTAGTCATGCTTTTATTACATAGTTAAAAATGAACTAATTCCAGCTCGTTTTCAGTGCTATTTCATATGCTTCTGTTATGCTTTAGAATAGTTTAGCAGAGCAATCAAGGCCTCTTCATCCAAGAGCACCAGAAATTGAAGAAGTGTAAAAACAGAGACAAGAAAAGTCATCACAAGAAATGCCTTCACAGAGTAACCAAGCCCTGACACCAGAGCTTTTCCCAAGGCTTTCCCATCCCCCAGAAAGACAGAGCTCTGCAAAGCCTGGCTAATACAGAAGCCAAGGCCAATGTGCTTCTGGAGAGCTCTTGTCTAATTTGGAGGTAGCTCCGGGTCTTCGCTCAAACACAGAATGGTCCCTACTCAGAGCTCACAGTTTCTTGATGCCAAGAGGTTTGGCTTTCAGCCAGTTCTGTGCTCTTGACACCTCAACAAACCAACCCAACAGCTCTCCTGGAAAGTCAACAGAGGCTGGAGGTGTTCGAAGCCTCTCAAGGTCACCCCTCAGAAGTACTCAGCTGTGTCTGGAGAAGCTGACCTAAGAATTATTCTTTACCAAGAACACGACTACAGGAATGTATAATAAATGCAGGAAAGGCATTTAAAGACACCACAATAATGCCACAGTCTGAGCCTTAGAACTGCACAAAGACCTGCACAGTTACTGCAGTGAGATGACTGAGCACTTTCCTCAGCAGTTAGAAGGATGAAGAACTTAAGAATTAATAACAGATTTCATCACTAAGTGCCAGCTTAACAAAAACAATGACCATTAGTGACAGAATCCATAGAAACTTCTCCATCAGGTGTCACAGAGCTCACTTATGCTGAGTGTTCTTACAACATTCTTATGTAATACTAATATCAAATTAATAGGCAAGTATTCTTACCTGGTGTAATTACAGCTTAGAGTTTTTCCAATCAATTATGTGTTGGTACCCTGAACTAAGCCAAAGCATCCCATTCAAGACTCAAAATAATAATAATAAAAAGCTTATAACTGTAACCAGTAGGGGTCATTTCAGTGTAAAAAATTGCAGTGAAAGAGAAGGCTAGAGACAGGAAGGAGAGTAAATACATCAGTTTCTATTCACACAGTTCTGTAAGACACCTCCATTTCCCCCTCCCTGAACTAGAGTAGGTAGCATAGGGCTTTCACTCCCAATAGACAGTATTAAAAGGAAAGCAGTCTTTATTCTGTTAGCAGATAAATGAAAACCATCACCCAGTGCTATTGATTCATCAGGTATACAAGCCCAGCCCATTTCATGAGTGTTGGTAAACTGCCCAACAGTTTCAGTCACACCAATTAAAAACACAGAGCTAATCAACTTTATTTCAGAGGCAGCACATTAAGTCCTGGCTTTGTTTTGTTTTGTTTTTTTTTCCTTGCTGCCACCACCCATACACAATATACACTGTAAGAAACAACCAATTTGCTTTTGTTGCTTAGAATGAGGCAGTTTCCTGACAATTCCCTAATAGGTATTCCAGTACTATTTATTAGTCTGACAGTTCAGCTCAGTTGCTTTTCATTTACGAGAATGAAAATTAAATAGATAGCTTATCTCCCCAACTATTCCTATAGGGACAGCTGGAACTAGTTTCTAACCACAACACTAATTGAAACGCAATCTTGCCAACAAATGCTTCATACTATTTTCAACAGTAGATGGGACGTGTTACGAGTTGAACTACGGCAACGTACAGATTGCATCACTTCAGAGGAATGAAATACTCCTAAACTGCCAGAGACATCCATACTCCGATACAGTAAGGGAGCTAAAACATTGAAACATTTAAAGACTGGAGGCTTTCAGATCTTTTAACCAAGAGGGCAGCAGTTCAAGCCAAGCATTTACTTAAGAACACGCAAGACCAAAAATCCATTCAGAGCTAGGTAGGTCTTTTGAAGTACTTTTCGATTTAAAAACAACTTTTCCAATGCACGCTAAAGAAAAAAAAAAAAGGGAGAGAGACTACAGCAGCACACATATTAACCCCACGGGCTCAGTGAAGGTATTCAAAGTAGTTCAGAAGCATTTTTAATTCTTTAGCAGGGCTTTTAACCCTGCAGCTGCTCCTATGCAAGTAACAACAGACAGGACAGCCTGGCTTGCTGTGGTCTGCAATTTAGCTCTAGGAGAGATGAATGGAGATGCAAGTAAAAACCTGCGCCAGAAGCGAGGTCAGCTGCCCACCAAGAAAGATGGGTTTTAGTTCTCTCAAAACAGTGTATCATTTTAAAGGCCAGGTTTTGGACACCTCGTCTGCAACGGCTTTCTGGACTTTCTACTGCCCTCTACCCGTGGAGAGCAGCAAGCCCCGCTCTTATTTTCCAGAATTGTCGAAGCTCACACTCGAAGTCTCACATACATTTCTACATATTCCAAACTACCGCTTATTTGTAAGCTCTGTACAGCGCCATGTTTTCCCTCTGCCTGGGGGGAAAGCAAGCTGGAGGGACAAAGCAAGACAAGAGTGATTGAAATGCTTCTCTTTAGCCTTGCGGGAAATTACATACGAAAGAACTCTTAAGAGACCCTGATAGATTCAATATTTGAAGAGCAGCGAGCAGATTTCTCGTGCTTCACACTAGTTCATCACTTCATAAGCAGCAGGCATACAGCTGGAGCGGCTGCGAGTTGTCCTGCCACGGGGCTCGCTCCTGATGTGCAAAACACAGACATGCCTTATCGTACGGCGAGCGTGTGTGGGCAGACAGGCAGGCAGATATTAAGTGACAGGAACAGGAAGGAAAACTTTACAACAGATGATCAGCCTTTGTGTTTCCTTAAGAAGAAGGAATCCGGAACAGACATCATGCGTGCAGTGCTGACCTCCCCTGATCTCAGGCTGGCAAGCCGTCCCCAGGTCCTCTCTTATCAAGGAATTCTAGCGGGGTACCAACAGCTGGCTGGCTTGACATGAACTATTAACAAGCCAGCGAGCTACTAAACAGAGAACGAAATCGGAAGAGCCTGACGCTACCGCGAGCTCCCAAAACTAAGGGTGAAACTTTCTAATACTCTCCCTCCTAAGCGGAACGGCTCGGAAGACGCTCTCGCAGTAAACCGGGGCGTGTAGAACCCGGCAAAACACAACGGCACGCGAAGCGACGCGGGCGGCTCCGCACACCGCCCCGCTGCAGCGCTCCGATCCCGCTGCGTTACCGCGCCTGGGAAACGCGCTGGGGGCACCGGCGGAGGGGGCAGGGAGCGGCCGAGGCATCTTCTCGCCGCGGGGCTGGGGGTGCCCGTCCCGTCCCGAGCCGGCGGAACGACTCCGCGCCGCCGCACGGCGGCGCGGGGCTCCGCACCCGGGACGGGGACTGAAGGAAGGGAGGGAAGGAAGGAGAGAAGGAAAGGAAAGGAGGGAGAAAACGCGGCGCTCGGAGGGCAGGGTCCGGCCGCCCCTCACCTTCACAGACGCCCACTTCGTACTCGGTGATGGAGTCGCCGTTGAGCGGCGGGCGGATGACACAGCGCAGCCCCCGGTCGCAGGCGCCGTGCAGCCCGTAGACGCCCCCGCAGCTCTCGTTGCGCTGCCGGGCGCACATGAAGCAGCAGCCGCAGATGCCCAGCACGATGCTGCCGGGGCAGCTCTTGGGCTCCTCGCACTTGGACTCGTCGCAGGGCAGGCAGACGAGAGCCCGCGTTCCCGGCTGGCCCAGCAACAGCGCCAGCAGCAGCAGCCACCCCGCCGCCGCCAGGTGCCAGCCGCCGCCACCTCCGCCGCCGTCTCCGCCCGGCCGCCTCCTCCCCGCCGAGACCGCTGCCAGGTACATCCCGGCCGCCGCCGCCCGGCCCGCGCCGGGGGGAGCCGCGCCGGAGCCCCCGAGCGCGCCGCGAAAAGCCGCCGAGCGGCGGCTCCTTCCCGCCGCCCCCGCCTCCGGCCCCCCGAGGAAAGTTTCCTCTCTCGGCGGCGGCCGCTCCAGCCAAACTTCTGCTCCGGGCGGCGGCGGCGGCTCCGCCCGCTGTCCCCTTCGGGAAGCGGCGTCCGTCGGTCCGTGCGTTCCTCGCCCACCGGCTGCCGACTCCGTCCACGCCGGAGGAGCGGCGATCGCGCGCGAGCGGCTGCGAACCCCTGGGTGCGGCGGCGCCTCTGCCCCGCTCGCAGCCCGAGTCCCGACTCGCCTCCTGCCTGCGGCTCGCCCCGCTCCGAGTGCGTCCTCCGCCCTTCCCCCATTGGGCGGTGATCGCCCTCGCCCCGCCCCGCCTGCCCGCTCGCGCTTCCTCATTGGCTGCCGCCTCGGCCGGCTCCGCCCGCTCCTCCCGCCGCTCCAGATGCCGGGGCCGGGGAAAGACGCAGCTTAGGCGAGGAGCGGCCTGGGCCCCACAGCGGCCGCGGCCGCCGCCTCCCCCTCGCCCCTCCCCTCCCCCGCCTGGAGCTCCGGGCTCGGAGCGGAGTGAGGAGGGTGCGCCAGAGTCCAGGCGCGGACCGGGGGGGAATGCGGGCTTCCGAGGGACGCCGGGGCACAGTGGGAGCGGGCCCCGCTGAAGGCGCAGACACGGTGGGGGAACCGCGAAGGGGAGTTGGGGCCGCGAGAGCCTCCTCTTCCTCTCCCGTCCCCCGAGGGAGCGGGGCGCTGGGACGGGGAGCGCCTCCTCACCCGCTCGGCCCCTGGCGGCGGAGGGCGAGCGCTTCCCGCCCCGTCCCGTCCCCGGAGCCCGGCCCGCTCCTTCAGCGCCGCACGAGCGGGCGGCGGGAGCGGCTCTAACTGCTGTAACGGTCGCTCCTCGCGGCTCGGGCCGCCGCGCGCGGACACACCGGCTCAGTTCGCTTCCCGGCTCGGGCCCTGAGCCGCGCTCGCGGGGGCGCGGGAAAGGAAGGCAGCGGCCGCTGCGAGAGCTGCATTTGTAGCGGCGCTGCCGCGTTGGGCCCGGCGGAGGGTCCGGGGCCCGGCGCTGCCCGTCCGCGATGAGGCGGTTCGGCCCCGAAGGGCCGGCAGGAGGCAGCGCGCCCAGCACTCTGCTGCGCTGTGAGCCGGGGCGGAGGAGCGTCCCGAGGGACTGCAGAACGAGCGGTGGTGCCTATGGGTGAACAGAGCGGCTTGCAGAGCCTCGGGAACTGCCTTCCCCAAAATCAGGCTCTCAGCAGCGCCCGAGGAGAAGGGCCATCTGCTCTGCTTTACTTTTATTCACTGGGGTGCCGAGAAGTCTGTGGGATTAACTTATTTTGCTATCAGAATCCGTGTGTGATGACGTTGAGATTTAGAGAATGAAGTAATTTACTCAGCAGGTGGGATTATGTCAGCTGCACAATGCTGAGCCTGGAAAGTCTTCAGTTGTGCACACTGGTGCCAATGATGTGGAGAATTTAAGGAGAGAGGGTCTGGAAACTTAATATAGGTTATTAAGAAGGGTGCCAAGGTATGGATGGTTTCTCTAGTTCCAAACACTTGTCCACTTTCCCAGAAGAGCCAGTTCTGATGTCAGCTGAAGACCTGCTTTGGGAGGGCAACTTAACAGACAGGCTAAGAGAAGAAGCACTGACATGAAGCTCTGTCAGCAACGATGCGTCCTTTTGCTGTGTAAAGAGCACTGTGATTGACTGATGTGTCTTCTAGTCCACTTGTATCAAGGTTCCCTGCTACCAGTGTAGGCCCATTACTGATGGAAACAGTAGCGCAAAGTGATGCTGGAAAATAAAGCATTTCCTATGTTTGCCTTCTGTATTAAAAATAATGATGTTTTCCTTGTATCAAGAGTAGCTGTCTGTACCCTGATCAATTCAGAATTTAAACTAAGTTGTAAAAGTTTATTTTTCCAGAGCTACAAATGTTTTAATTAGCCCCAGTAGTTTGCAAGGCACTTGTCTTGGTCTGTGCTTTTTAGTACATCATTACTGTGATGAAACACTATCGATACAGCATACATTACATGGATTAGGGCCATTTAGCTGACATACCTCAAAAAGTAATGGACATTGAGAAGCAGCCATCTACCGGGCAGCAGTATTTGAACTGTGTTGTATTTTTGAACAGATTTGGGAAGTAAATGATAAGCCGATCTCATGAACGTACTGCGTTTTGGTGTAAACAGCACATGCATTTGACAACAAACAAAGCGTGGTACGTCGCTGTGTTCTGGAAAGTATTTAGTCAGGAGAGCTCTGAAGGTCATATTACACAAGCGCTCGGACTGAATGTTGTGGCGGACTGGCTGCATCAGTGCACTGAGCAAGAAGATTTGTGAAACGCTCAGAAGTTTTCAGTGTTTCCTCAAAAATCCCTTCCTCAGCCTCAGCCCACTGGTGTCAGTCTCTCAAAGCACCTGCAGAGGTCAGAATACTTTTAATTCGCCAGAAGTTTCCACCAAAAAGAAAACCCAAACAACACTGTGATTTGGATGAGAACAGTTTGTAAAAACACAGTGTTTCCTGTGATCTGGAAACGCTGCCTTTTGGTCATGTCTCTTACTGATGATGGGGTGTTACCTTCTGTGTGTAGCTTTGCCAAGATGGGTTTAGAACGAGGCATGCAGTTCTCGTGGATGTATTTTTAAAGCGCTATTCACAAATCTGAGATGGTGCAGACAGGAATTTTAAAAGCAATTTCAGTGTGAGAAACGATGCTGCACAATACAATATGTGATGAAAGACTTAAATGCAGCGTGCTTAGCTTATCAAAAGATGCAAAGTGATCTAATTACGGTGTATTACAGACTTCAAGTTGAAAAAGGAGCTGGTCTGTGCAAAATACGTAGGTATTTTTGCAGGGCTGGTGAACACAGCCAGCATGGAAATCCCAGACGTTGGATTGCATGCACAGGAGGCTCAATATTTCCCAGACATGCCAGCCCTATGAGGCCTGTGCTGCACTGATGTGCGGTGTACTCAAGGCACAAAGAATTCACTGGACCTAATGTGTCTTTGCATGTGTGGGAACAAAGAAGCATTAGAAGCAGTACAAAAACAGATGAAGAGAAAAGCTAGAGACAGCTTAGATAAGAATGTTGTAGGGCCCTGAGAAAAAGAGAGCAAATTTTTGAGCCGAGTGCCAACAGAGAGAGGCTTCAGCTGTGAGCAGGATTAGCACCCTGCGTCACAGGCTGCTTACCCAATAATAGCTTCATGGGAGGGAGTAAAACACAGAAATATTTATGCAACAAGGACCAGAATTTGGGGTTCCCGTACCCTCACACCTTGTCCTTTGTATGTGAGCCATAAACAACTCTTACTTGTGCTTGTATTTCCCTTTTCTGGCCCCACTAAATACTTCATTGCACAGTGGCACAGGTTCAACAGGAAAAGTATGGAAGGCTCTTGCCCCAAATCTGAGGAGACTCCATAGGGGCAATGGAAATCCTTGGAAATCAGCAAATCCAGTATTTGATGACTTTGCAGGGCAAGAGAATCTCCCTGCTTTCTCCAGCAAGAAGCAGTGATGGACCCTTACAAGAAAATTCACTTGATTTACCGCCTCTTGATTTACTAAGGAGTCTACTAATCTGAATCGCTTCGCAGCAAATAGATTGAGGTACTGAAGTGAAATCCAGTTCTTAATTTTCCCTAGAAACAGTTTAGTAAATACCACAAAATACAGCTACGAGAGGAAGAGAAACATTTTGATAAACAGGCTGTAGCAGCTGAATCCTCCTGGGCTTATTTTTCTGTAATGCTAGCATTACAACCACTTCTAGGCTGGATGACGTTGAAGAACTAATAGGAGTGGAGTTACAGCTTGGTCAGTGCAGAACTTTTGCACAACCAGGCCATGCTAATGAGAAACAGTTACCCCATCCACTAACTCCTCAGCTCTGTACTATTCAGCTACAGCAGAATATCTCTGTGTGAAAAATAGGTGCTCAGCATAAATGTCCTGATAAGTATGATATTCCCAATAGTGACAACTGAAATACAGAGTTTGTTTTATCACACGGGTATAGATAATATCCATAATATGAATAATGATTCTTTTTCTTTTTTTTTAATCAAAAAGTAAAACATCAAATTGTCTTCATTACAATTCCAATGTTTGTTTTTACTGTGTTGATATATACTGATAACTCCTTGTGAATCTCCTCTGAGTTCCGGAACAATGATGATTTTAATATTCAAGTTGTACTTTTTTTCTATGCAAATGTTTTGTTTCTTTTCTGTACTTCTTTGTGTCTTTGTTGTACATTAAATTCCTTCTCTATTCTTTAGTGGGCTCAGATCACTCGTGTCTCCTTTGTAGAAGTCTCTAGACATAAACTTTTCCATAAATAGGTTGTACACATGAGCAATCTCTGCTCCTAGAAAAAAAATGATCAAGATGAAACCTGCCCCTATTACAAGCAGTGCTGAATCAGTCTAAAACACATGAGAATAATTTCTCTCTTCTTCACAGAAGTATCATAGACTATTGCAGTAGTAGCTGCAAGGTATTTCAAAACCCTTAAACAGAAAATTGTGTGAAACTGGAAAACTGAATATGAGAATTCATTTTAATGAAAACAGTCTTTTCTAAAGAATTGTTTAGAACCAATTCCTAATACAATACATACACATACATATACACGTGTATATAGAACCAGTTCCTAATATTAGGAACTGGTTTTAAACAAATGTATATATAGATATACATATATACGTGTGTATATATATATATATGTATATACATGT
>PPHD01021756.1:0-13127 GCA_002909625.1 Bambusicola thoracicus | reverse complement strand
GCCTTGCCCATTTCTGAAATCCAAGGCAGAATAGCAGAAGAATTTCAAAAGGGATTTAGAAGTGTTTTCTGGATGAGGAAACAAATCCTGAACATGAAATTTTAATAGAGTTGTGTGTAGCTCTACTTGTGAAATGGTTGTAGGCTTACTGTTTGTCGTTTTCAGAATTGCTAGAAGTGTTTTGAATGACAAGTTTCAGGAATAATCTTTCCTGACCCTTATTTTCTGAAGTTCGTCTTTAGTTTTTGTATGGGAAGTGTCTACGATTCCTTAGAAATCTTCCAAATTGTGCATGGATGATGATGGCATTCAATAATTGCAAGGGATCTACGAACTAGCTTCGTGGTGTAATTGAAGTTTACTGTAGAAAAGTAGCAGTATTTCCCGTTTAGATTTACGATTGTCTAATGCAGATCTAAAGGTCGCAATTGATCAAAACAAGTCACAGAATATATCTACATAACTTTATTTTATCCATGCTGTATAGATCATCTTTTCACAGAGGTGTATTTTTATGACTAGAAGATCTGTTTAAAATGATTCTCTTAACTTTCCTTAGATAAGTTTTTAACTTGCCTTAGATATTTGAAAAACAAGATCCAAAGGCTTCAAAATATAGATTTTGAACACAAAAACAAATCAAAGTTTAAAAAGTTTGCAAAATTTGCTTGGTTCTGTTATATACATTTAATAATTTGGGACTTCTTTTAAGTGGATTCTGTTCTAACTGTTGGTTCTAAGAGGCTTTATTGTCTCTATCAGAATGCTGAGATTTTGAAAAAGTGCCGGATGGGTACTTAATTTGTCTGTTTTGGTATGTTCTAATGATTGTATGTTGACTTGCAAATCAATAGAGAGCTACTCTACTGCTCCACTTTATGATTTTTTTTTTTTTCTGATTGCTTAGGTTTTCAGTCCTCAAACTACTTCTGTACTGCCTGACTGCCATCTCGCATGACTCTTTTGGACAGTTTTGCTGGCTTCCACTTTATTTCCACAAATTGTTCTATTATGGGTGGCTGCTAAGAATATTTTGTCTGCTTCCAGGTGTCTTCTCTCACTTAATAGCATGATACCTGCCAACCTTATGTTTCTACAGCACCTAACTCTGCCTTTGGCTTTTCCTTAAATGTAAAGGACAATTACTGCTTTCAATACGTCTTGTGGAATGTCTTCTCAAATATGCAGGTCTATTGCAAATCCATTGTACATGGTATATCTTCTGTCCACTTGCTTCGTTCGAAGACGATGTTGAGGAAACGTGTATATGTGTGTGTATATGTACATACACGAAGAGGAGAGAGGGATAAAAATGGGTATGTTATTGTTCTTTCGTTGTTAGAGCTGTTAGGTCTATTATTAAAAAAAAAGTGCATGCTACAGCAATGAACTCCAAAATAACAAGGCTCAACAGTTTTTATGTTGCATAAGTAGACAAGTGAAGTATATTTTATGTCTCTGTGGATCAGAAATGTAAATACTATGTTATTTACCTTAGTTTATCTGTGTTGATAAGCTCTCTCAGTAATAAAAGACTCAAAGTTAATTAAACTTGGGTTTTATGTTTAGGGTATTGTCCTATTTTCTTGTTACTTCTCAAAAATGCTTCATCAACCATCATTATCCTATAAAATGTTTTCTGTGTAGTAATCAAAGAGGCTGTTGTGGGGGACTTTAATTAGAATAGAAGCCAGTTTACACTTTGTGAACCAATAATTATCAGTTTAAGAAGAAGCAAAAAGACTTACATGCTTTTGTGGAAGCCAGAAGGGGACAAAAAATAGAATGCTGATCTGTGCTATTAATATATGGTTTACTTTCAATTCATGATTTCTGACACACAGTGTTGTCCTGATCAGCGTCCTGAATGTCTTTCTGGCATAGATGGGATTAATCTGTTTTAAATGTGAACAAACATGTTTAAACAAATGTGTTTTAAAATGGGAACAAATATATTTACTCTACCATAGGGGAAATGACAACTGAGGAAATTAATGCTTGGGAAAAATAGAGGAGAGTTTTGTACTGGTATTTGCTTTGCATTTTTTAACGAGTTGTGAGGCTTTGTTGCTGCAAGACTTTTACAGGAGGAGGAGGAGGAGGAGGGTGGTGGTGGTGCACTATGTGAAGACAAATGTCTTGGGAACAAAAGGGCCCTTTTCTGCCAAAGCTGGAAGTTGGTTCTGGCTCTTCATTTTTTTCCCACCTTCAAAGAAGTCCAAGAAAACTGCTGACACTTAAAGAAGTGGAAAATATGATTTATGGTGACATCATGTATTACCCAAGCAAATCTGTTTTAAGGGAGATTGTTTTGTTGGGTTTTTCTTTTTTTTTTTTTTTTTAATGATATGTGTAATAATGGAATAGTGATTCATTCTTGGAGGATTGGTTCAGATTCTTCCCCCTTCTGTTGTCTCTACCCCACCCCCACTTTTCCCTTTCTACTTTGTCAGTCTTTAGGGGTTTCAGTATTGATGTGAGCTACAGAAGAAAGTTCTTAAGTTATTTTCAATTCTTAAAAATAACTACTTCATGCAGGATGATGTTATGCAAGAGCAATTTCTGCCATGTGGCTGGAGCCCATACCCAGCTGCTACTGAGTAACTTTGGTTCTTATTTACTGGTTCCAGCAATATTTCACTACAAACTTTTTTTTAGAGCCAGTAAGTTCCTTTTGCTACAGAACTGTAGCAACCTCATCTACTAATTGAATTTGGTTGTTTCCAAGCAGTATTCCTTACTTAAAGTCGTTAAACTGGCTTTTAAATGTCTTTGTCTGTAAAATGCCATGAATAGGACTGGCCACAGTATTTGTTCAGGTGATGATGATGTCAGGAAAAGAGAGGGGAAAAAGCAGATAAAACAGAGATGATACTCCAATACTGAATAGCCTGAAAAGAAAGGTAACTGGTAACAGTAGTTTTACAGGTAATGCCAGGCAGTAAGGCTAAGTAGCAGTTGAGATTAATTAGACAAGTGACAGGAAGGAGGTGATGACTCAGTGCAAGTCTTAGACTACAACTGGAGCAAAAATTCTGTGACTATCAGTATCTGGGCTGTGACACTGGGGAAGATGAGAGGCTATTGTTTGCTGTGGGGGTATAACTGATTCCAGAGAGAGATGCCACAAGCCTTGTAAAAATCTTTTTCTTTATAGTTAGATCAGGAATGGATGTTTATGACTAGTTTATGAAGTTCTTGTATTTTTGAACTTTTTACTCCAAGGAAATATAAAATGTACAGAAGCAACTGTGGAAAAATCCAAAATTGGGATACAATAAATGTAAGTAGGTCTTCCATACTGAATTTTAGTTTGTCAGTCATGCTTTGTCTCCTGTTCTTTTAGTAAAAAGGATGCATAGGGCATAAGTGTAGATTTCAGTAGCTGTTTACACAACAACATATATCTTTAGTTTAAAGTTAGGAAAATAAAAATCCTTCAGTGGTACAGCCAGACTTGAATCATTTCTTATGCTTGTACTCATACTGAGTAACACCTGCGGATTTTTTTTTTAATATTGTTTTTTTTTCTTTCTGTAGACTGGGACTTCGAATTGAAATACCTAATCTTTGTTTCCTGTTATGAACCATCCTGAAAGGGCTCTGTGTACATTTGTCTCTCTAAACAATGCTGCTTTAAGAGGGAGGCAGAGTTTACAGTGGGACGTGGCCTTCTCAGAAAGTGGCTCTAAACTTAGGAGTTCTGTGTTGCCTCTGGAAAGATGCTTTGGATCAGTCTGTTAGAAGTGTTTTACCACTGCGAAAATGCAGAAGAGGGAAGGTACAGCTGTCTCCACAAAAACTGGAGCCTCATGTAGATAAGCTGAAGTATTGCCTCTGAGTGAGGTGGGGGCTTCAGGCTCATGAATTCTGAGCTTGTTCAAGTGAGGCATTAACTCTCATCTTAACTTTTAGTCGGTGCTTTGCATGGAGCTAAGAGTTAATGTATGGTATTGCATTTCTGTACAGAGCAAGTGCTGCCATGCAATTGGAAGTTCTGTCTGTCATTTCCCTTCTCTTTGAGCTACGGTATGATATATCTTTGTAGTTTCTGAGAAATAAGCTTGATTGATTCTTATTTAATATGTGTTAGGCCTAAATTTTCCCCAGTCTCCTTTTAACCTTGTCAGATTTTTGCCTGTCATTCCTCTCCCTCTTTTGAAACAAATTCTTGTAATTCAAATTGATTTATACCTCAACTGTGGTAAGTATTTTTGAGTAAGTGATGCTTGCTGAAAACCTCAGGCTTTTCTTGAGGAGACCCTAACACTTGTGGAAAGAACTATGAAGACTAGGTCCTTGTAGACTTTCAGTTATCCCATAACTTATTTGACAGAATAAGGACTACAGTGAAGTTGGAAAGAATCTTTTCACCATTCACAGAACGTATGTATAGGCATAACAGTAGTATAGCATGTCTGTAATATGAAGTACGTGTGTACCCCTTTTTCCATTTGAAGACAAGACTGCTTTATCCTCTGAGTAAATGACAGACATGTAGCATGTATTTAATGATGTTCTTAATTGTTTTGTAATACAAGAATGGAATTAACGTCCTTATGCTCTTTGCTGAGTCAGGATCTTTGTGAATTCCTGTACTCATGTTTCATGGCGTTAACTCTCTACCCCATTCATTCTTTCTGTTAATAGTGATAAAGTCACAGAGCAATTATACTCCCACAAGCTGTCCTTTAGTAACCTTTGTCATTTGTCAGAGTGCATTAGGCCCTTGCAAATTTTTACAGACAAGCTAGTGGACTTCATGAGCTAATAGAGTGCTCTGATGTGCCAGCTCATCTGATTTGCCAAATTGCCGGTGGTTCAGAGGGGATCTCACTTCAGTTAAAGAAAGATTTTACAGCTTTTTATATTGGAGTGAGGGACTTCAAAACAGAGTTAAAATCAACAAATAATGCTTATTTGAACTGTCTCTTCCTTCCAGTTCTGAAAGACTTATATTTTAAGCTTTTCAATTGCTTTTTAGATGTGAATGTAACTTAATTTAAGGTAGGATATGCATAGGGATGGTCATGTGCTAAGTTGTGATGGTCTTACTATGAGCGCGTATTTATGATGCTACACCATTGTGGATGTTTGGGATTTCAGACGCTGCTGGTTATACTTAGCGTGATACTGTCTTCTCCAATTATTCTGTTTCTTAAATTAGTCTCTCAACTCCATGCAGCCAGTGTGTATTCCTCCTGATAATTTACTAGCATGAAAGGATATTTGGGGACTTCATGTTTTTTAAGTTGCCTGCTGTGAAGGAAAAATATGTGAAAGTGAGAAGAGAGGAACTATTTGAGGAATTATTTAGTTTTTTGTGAACTGTCTAAGTGTTAAGGATGTTTTCCTGGCAACATATAGTATGGAATCTTAAAGAAGTGGTAATTGCAGTCATGGTTCTGTGTGTATGCGTTTCCCTTCGCTTCTGACACTTTCAACAGATAGACAGCTCTAATGCTTAAGGTACCTAGTGCACTTCTACTTCACAGGGATTGCCTTCTCCTAGGCTAGATTATGCTGAAGCCTGATGGATCCCTTTTACTTTGTAGTTGCGTGCATTCCAATATTCCATTTTGGGTACGCAAGGAGACAGATTAAATATATAGAAAGCAGCTAAATAAAAGTGCTTTCCTGTCTCCTGACTAGAGCTAGGATGTAGTAACAAATAATTAGACTAGTGTCTATGTACAACAATAATGAACAATATGATTCACAGGGAATCTGTTTAAATTAGGAGGTAGGCAACTTTCGCAAAGAGTTATTGACTTCGGCAATAATCTTTTTACACTGTAGTCTCTGGTGTTTTCTTTGAAATAACTTTTCTTTCTTTTTACTTGCTTATTCTACTTCATTATTGTAACAAACTGGGTAAACCCTCTAGCAGACAGATTGAGTTGTTAGGCTGACGCTGCTTCTGTTACGTCTTTGCTTTCTCTCTTTCCTTGTGTGCACATATATATTTATTCTGCGGAATTCTGTTTCACCTCTGAGCTTAGACTCTATAGAATGTGTATGGCTTTTATTTTTATTTTACAAATATCCAACTGGTCACTGAAGACAAGTATTTTCATGATAGATTAAAAAGGTTCAAGGTTCTTGAAGTTTGCACATCCTATGAAAAAGACAGGTCAATTCTTTCACTCTGGACATCTGTCTCTCATAAGCTCATAAATTGCTCTTGAAGCTAGATAGAAAAAATACTAAAGGCAACATCATATTTAAGAGTTTAAATGTGCTGATTGGAGTGTCTGAGAGTCTAACCTCAGGCAAAAGGTCTCCAGTTCAGTCTTTTTGACTGATGTAGAGTGGTCCACTGTTAATAATTTAGTTTCGAGACCTACTAAATGAAAAATAGGAGACTCATAGGATCAGTATCATTGTTGATCTTCCCTAGAAAATATAAACTAATTGTATTTTGATATATGTTTCCACTCTTTATACACTTAGTTGCTCCCTACTGTAGCCACTGCATCTGATTTTTTTTTTTTTAAAGAGCAATGATATTTTTATCTACAGAGCACATAGCTTGCCCTGCAGCATCTTATGTTCGTTTTTAGTGTGCTTTATTTGTGTATTAAATCAAAAATCTGCCATTGGCCATTACATATGCATCACTCCTGACTATGCTTGTGAGTAGTCTGCTAAAGAGAATGTGCATCTCTACAGTTTGTAGCAAAATAGATCCTGGTATTATTTCATACATTCTACTGACCTGTTAAAGGAAACGGGGTGTTACTTTGGGCAGTCCCCTTTGTCTGACAATGCATTGCCAAAAGTCGCTTGTACTAACCATCGTGGAGGAAGAAATTTTGTAAGAAACAGTGGAGTAGGAACTTAATCACAGCAAACGTGCTCTTTCTTCATAAATATTTTGGGTGTTTATGAATCTTTGTTTTAACAAGGTTTTGATGATTTTTATGAAGTTGACACATCACAGGGTTAGGTCCAACCCTTGTTAAATGTGAGTGTGTGGTATGTCAGCGTCCCATTTTAGCAGTTAGAAGAGAATCACCTCTAGATTGTCTCCTGGAATGGTAAAGCTTGAGTGTTTAGTAAGAATCTTGCATTTTGCTTTAACACAAGAATGATATTTTGCATTTTAGAACTTCAAGGGCAATTCGGGCAGAGATACATGAAGCAGAATATTCTGCCATGGTTCTTGTATGCCAGTGACTGTTCAAGTGGGAAAGCTTGTTTAGTTAACAAAGCATGACATCAGATGTACACACAGAAGTTGAAATGCTTAAGAGCTTAAAACCTGTTTTGATCATCGCTAGCATTTTCATTATTTTCCCCATGGATCTAGAACATACGCACCTAAAACCTCACCTTCAGAGTTTTTTCTAAATCCATAAGTCGGGTATTAGAGAGATTTTCAAGTTTTTGGTTTTGACTATTCTTTTCAATAGAGTCTACCTTATTTAAGTAATTTATAAATTGTCAACGTTGTACCCAGGACTTGCCTTCATGCTTACTGTCAGGGAAACAAAGAAGGAAAACGACACAGAATTTCAGCCCAGACAAGTCTTGCAAACTAATAACCTAATCCTCAAGGGAAGAAAAGTTTGTTTTCTCCCTACAGCTTCTGCACATTTAGAACCTTGGATGATCTATACATAAGAGTTGAACAGCTGCTAAGATATTTGTAATCACTTAAAAAAGAAGGCCTTTGACAAGCTAATGACAACATACATAATTAAATCTACTTCACAAGAATTAGCACTCATCTGTAAAAACTCTAAAAACTATACACTTTCAGAAAACACAAGTTTTCAGAGAATAAAAATAACATTATTGGAGATGGAATAAATTTTGGTAGCAGCTATTGTCTTGCTTGCAGTTCAGATAATGTTCACAAAGATAAAGGTTTAAAGAAGTGAGCATTTTAAAATTGTACTTAAGCCTTCTCAGATCATGATAACCTAGTTTAGCTCTGATCATGATAACCTAGTTTAGCTCTACAATTCTGAAATTGATGCTCAAACAGATGAGGAGGGAGGGATAATGATGCAGTCATTGCAGCTCCAGAGAATACTGATTTTGTGCTTGTTAAAGGGGGTGTTTTCACTTCTAATTGCCACAGAAGTGTTACTGTCTGGGATTGGCACGGCACTTATTGATCTTCTACTACATATAATATATTTAAACATTTTTTTTATAAGCACAGAAATGATTTTTTTAAAATAGTCTATTTTTTCATACTATAGCCTCTGGAGGCTCACTTGACGTCGGTCTTTTCAGGACATCTATTCAATGTGATAATATAGCATCAGCAAGGTTGGAAAAGACCTCCAAGATCATCTAGTCCAACCACCCACCTACCACCAATATTTCCTTCCCACTAAGCCATGTCCCTCACTACTACATCTAGTGTCCTTTTTGTATGAAATTGCAAGTTATGAAACAGAATCCCAGGGAGCTGCATACTTTCTGTTTTAGTTGAATGAACGTAGCCCTACTTAGATTTTTTTTGTTGTTGTCCACTCCTCTTGACTTTTTTCATCTTTAACTTGTATGCTTTCTACCTCATAAAAATGTACTTAAAAATAGTTGTGAGATATCTATGTAAAAACAATAAGTGCTGTTTCTGTGTCACTGTATCAAGCTTTCTCGTTAATGAAAAGAATGTGTTTGCAGCTTGGGAGAAGGAAGAAAGTTTTCTTCATGGAGTAGGAGGGGAAGTATATTTGTTCACAATTGAAGATAATTAGGTTGTTATAGTTAGATTATTATATCAGCTGTTAAAATGTGTATCAGGAAAGTGCTGGGTGTGCTTTTCCGTTTCTTAATTTTCTTAGATGTTAACAGGGAAAAGAATGTGTACAACAGTACTGTCTCATCTCATTTGGTACTTGAAGTTGAGCATGGTTACCAGGACTCCCAGTGTGGGTGGTGAGAAGCTAGTGGTGTTCCTTTTCCTCAATCTGAAAATCATATTTTTATGCATGGATGTGAATTCGTCTAAGGTAATCGTTTTTCAACCTTGCTGTCTTGGTGTATAAAGCACACTGTAACACTGGAGAAATCAAATCCAGTTTTTGGTTAACTGGGATGCCTCAAAGCATTTGTGCTGCTTCTGTGACACGTGGAGCAGTCTGAAGTAGCTTCTTTAACATCTTGGCTGAAGAGAGCAAAGTATTTCAGGCTGTCTTCTGCCTTTTCTTTTTATGCGGCCTTCTGGGAGAAAAATTCACAATATCTATGTAAAAATCTCATTGAAAGTGGTTTGAATATTTCCTATTAATTAAAAAACAAACAAACTATTGTCACAAACAGATCTATTGAAATTAAGAATTCAAAGGTCTAAGGAACCATGGAGTATCAATATACTTATTTTTATCTTAGTGATATTTCTCACTGTTACTTCCATGTATATCTGTTTGTACTGTGCTGACACACTGAAAAGGCTGTATCTGTAGTACACAGAATCTGTGAGCTACTTAGAACTTTTAAGCCCCATGCTCCTGAACTAAAGAACAGAACTTAATTCTTCCTTAAGAAAATGAGCTAACTATTTATCCATCTTCCCATCTTTAACTTTTTCTTTCCACTCAGTGAAACAAAAAAGTATTGGATGCCAGATGGAATTGTATTTGATTATATCTTGAAGTCAGATCCTGAAATCTGGTTGTGGTGTTATTTCATCTGCTTTCTTTCTTTGTTTCTTTCCTGTGTTGTTCTTCCCTAATGAGATTGGCTTGAGTATAATTTTTTATTTTTTGCTGAATGTTATGGGAAGTGGCTCTCCATCTTTTTCACAGCAATGCATTTCAAAGAGCGTGATATAATAATTATTTCATGTTTTGCCTAAACCTGTATGTTCTTGGATTCACTTATTTTCTTTTTTTCCAGAGCCTAACAGGGTCTTCCCAAAGATGAATTGTTAGACCTTTATTTTGCTGCCAACTTTTCTGTCCTCCTTATTGTACTTTTTCTATATGTCTAAAAAAACAATTATTTAATGGCTGGATTATGCACAGCCAAACAGGCAAAGCTTTCTCATCTGCCCACCCTCACAATCATAGCTTTGATTAGCCAAAGTGATGAATAAGAAAAGGTAGCGCTGAGTATATTGCTCAAGATCTTTTTGGCATAGGTTTGCATTTGTAAAATAAAGACTGAAATACTGAACTACACAGAATGTTAAAGTCCAGCGCATATTGGGAAATCACTTAAAATTATCAAATATAATTCTAACAATGTATTTCTGTAGAATATCAATTATGTTATTGTTTGGTCAAAAAATAGAATCAAGTGAGCTCTTGGCTGTGCTGATGAATTTATTGGTCAGCATGTCATTTTCCAGCTGTGATGATCTTATAAAAGTCTGAGGTTGGTACGGGTCTGTGTTTTGATGGCATTGATGAAGCATTTTATTATTAATCAAAGACAAAAACATTTCCGGTCCAGGAGTTAGAAAGAAGGACATGTACTTGCTATATGTAGTTAAATATCTCTTCCCTTGTTCCCCAAGTAAATTGCAAATTAACACTAATAAATCACATTGCAGCAGTTGGTAAGAAGTGAAAGTACTTTAATAATTAAACAGTTCTTTTCAGTTCCCCTTTTTTCATGTGATGATTTTCTAGACACAAAATCAGCATGTCTCATGCAGGCTACATATAATATATAGTTGTTTCAAATGAGCTTTACTTACTGAGCTTTTTCTAGTAATGGAACTCTGTCAGCAAAAAGCATATGCACCATCAAATGATGAATGATGGACTTGTGTCAAATGGAAGCTTGTAAGGTGCTTCTGTCGTTAGATGGATTAGTCTGAACCAGGAGTTCAGAACTCCTTGACTGTAATTGTTTCAGAGAGAAGGTATCCCTGGATTGATACCGGAGGGTAAGCATGGAGTCAGCGGAAGAACTGCTTTATTAGATGAAAGTGGGGGTTTGCTAATCCACAAGGAGTAGTTTTGTTATTGTGAGATGGCTTGCTTGATGCTTTTGTGATTGTTTTTTTTTTTCTACATGAAATTTGTAAAGCTTTGATATTCTGCTATCTTGGGACATTTCTTACAAAAATATCAAACTTAATTCCAATTATGTCTATTTGCACCAGTAATTTTAAAGTTGTATTATATATATATATTTATTTATGTATATATATAAAGTGCTATATTTTTCCATACACTTTCTAAAAATGTTGGTCTATCAGTAGTTTCTGTGCTAGCTAGGAAACCTCTTTAATCTGCACTAGGTGTTTTGTCAATTACAGGTTGATTAAGATAATGAGGGATAAGTATTTCAAAGCAAGACGTTCTTGTGCAAACTGTCTGAAAATTTTAAGTTTGCATAAATAGTATTCTAATACTGTATTTCTCTGTTAAATGCTTTGTGCTTTCATGTTGCTGTTGTGTACGTCTTATTGGGAAGAAAAAATTACAGGATAAGCAATTTACATTAGGAATTTAGCTTTTGAAATAATTTTCCAGTTTTGTTTATATATTGTCTTGGTTGTTCTTGAAATGGGTGTGCCAAAAGAGCATTCAACAAAAGAATAACTATAAGCAGGGAGGCTTTCACCGTTCCTCAGTCTTTCCATTGTGCCAGTTTTTCCTTCTCTTTTGCTTCTTTGCAATTGTTAGCATTCATGTGAACTGAAGGGTACTTCAAAACACTGGAAGAAAATAGTCTGAAAGCTTCATGCGCGTTTGCTTCATAGTAAAGAGGAATGAAGAAGTTGAAGACTTTTTCCACTGACAGGTGTTTGTGTGTCAGAGCACTGAATGCTTTTGATGGCAAACCCATTTCTCTTCATTGTACCCTTCTTTCTAAATATAATAGGAAAAAAAAGGGAAATTCTGACAACAAAAACAAAAACTCTCAAAACTGTATAATGGAGAGCTTGCTTTATTTATTTATTTTTTAAGAAGAAATTTAAATGATTTCAATGGCTATTCACTTCCTTTCCGTATGAGGAAAAAAGACTGCGGCTGAGGAATGCCTGGGAAAGGTGAAAGCATTTGTGAGTTGTATACCTCATTATGTTACAAAATATTGTCATCTGATGATTGGTTGATGCAAAATTACATGGTGTTACAAACTGCAGATCCTCTTTCTTTTAACAAGTATCAATGTTTGGAGCCCTATTTTAGCACATATATATATTCTAAATTGCTATTTGATTTTTAAAATTCTTTTGACTTTTAAATCTTCTTTTGCGAGTGTATTAATATGGCGTATATCTGTCTTCTGTCTTCGCTTAGTCTGTAATCTGACTAGACACAGTAATTGATGATTTTGCAGGTGTTAAATGTTCTGGTCTTTGGTTGCTTTCATATGTTAAGCCATGCAATACAATCGCATCATATGGAATTAGAGAAAAACGAAAACCCAAACCAAGCAGCTAAACCCAGTCAAACAAACCAAAGCAAACCTATTGCCTGGATTACTCTGGTTGTACATAAATTTGTTTTTTGTTTCTTTTCTTTTGAACAATGAGAGTGATAAAACAAAGTCCAAACTCACGTAGACAAATATTTGATGTAAGTGCTCATATGTTCATCCTGTCAGGATGCAGAAACTGTGTGGAAGACTAAGCCAGTGGCATAGAAGAAACTTCTTCAGGAGTAAACAGCAACAGGCAATAAAAGTAAATGTATAATTGTGGATTATTGGGTTGCTGTTCTTGTGGGTGGAAAGTGAGCAGAAAGTAGGCTTAATCCAAGGCACTTGTCCTGTGTTATCTCAAAGCAATTTCAATATAAACAGTTTTTAGCAATTTAGCTTTTGTGGATGACTGACTGAAAAATGTTGTCATATTGTTTTTGACAGACAAATGAAGTGTTATTCCACAGTTTCTGGAACTTCTTTGCTTTGCTGTAAAGGATGGCTACAAGGCTATTTTGTAATACTTTTCCTTCGTAGCTTGGTAAAAGCTTTCTAAAGGCCAAGTTTTTTATATTCATCTTGTTAATTGTATTACTTAATGTGCAGCAGTTCCCTAATACCTCTTTTGAAATGGGTAGCCACATAGTTTGTGCTTCTGCCTCACTGCTGTGGACTTGGAAAGTGGCGAGCCTTCAGGTGGTCTCAGCATGCAGCATGGTGGCTGGGAGGCCCTGTGGGCACAGGGGAGCTCCTGGGTCCTGGGCAGGACAGTGAGCTGCCCC
>PPHD01021754.1:0-13128 GCA_002909625.1 Bambusicola thoracicus | reverse complement strand
GCTACCACACAATCCAACAAAGAGCTTCACTTCACGATCTTACACCTTCCCCTTTTTCTTGGTAAAGAATGAATCCTTCTGCCAAATGACTTTTTGTGGATTGAATACTAAGACTTGTTTTGCTGGGGAGGTATTTCTTCTCACTGTTCAGATGGGAGCCTAAGGATGAGAGGAAATCAGGGGAATCTGTGCAATTTTATATCCCTTTTATAGCTTGGTAAAGCTGTGAAGATCGCAGCAACACCCCACTGTCGAGTAATTCAGCATTGTAGTCGTCAAAGAAGAAAAAAGCTTGCAGTGTTTCTCATGGCCCCAGTCCCTAGACCACTAAGATTTTCTTTAACATTTTATGATCTCTTTATTTCATTGTGCATGTTTTACCTCTATTTGATTGTATCTGTAAATTGCTTTATGCATCCCGAAGTGCTTAGAAGACTGGATATACCAATAAAATGTATGAGAATAAACTGGGAGAAATAATTACTGAACAATAGGATGCAATATCTTGGAAAATCAATATAGAGGAATTGTTGAAGACTAAGATGCATCTCTTGTATCTATTTAGAGTAAGTTATCAGAGGAGAAGGGAGAGGGGAAATTGGAAGAACTGAAGAAAATTTGTTTTTAATTCATCTTACAAGAAATAATAACTTTAGAACTTCTACATTGTACTGCAACAAAGGGAAAAGTTCAAGTGCTATGAAACCCAAACAATTTAACAAATAAGAAAAAATCACATAGGTTGACCAAAATTAAAATTGTCTTCAACAACACTCAGACTCTAGGACGCTAAGTTTCTTCACTTCTTTGGCACAGAAATATTTGCATTGCTAACTTTTCACATGGTATTAACTTTTACTCAAGTACTATCAAGACTGTACCAGTCACTTGCATTCTGTTGTAAAATGTTCAAATCTCTTCCTTCTCTGTCCAAGTCTTACAATTCAGGGACAGTTTTCAGGCAAGCATACTGGCGTACTCACTCCTCCTGTCTCCATCTCTATCAGTCTCTTGTCTATCTCACAGAAAATCTAAATTCCAAACTTTTCCTGCTACTGATGTGAAATTCTGACTCTAGTGGAAACACAGACACCACTTCTATTAACATAGGGTGTGAATTTCCACTCCTTGACTTCTGCAAAGTTCAGCTTTAAATAGAAACATTGCTCCCTACAGCAGAAAGCTCAGGGAGCCGCTGGGAACCATGAAGTGACAAAAGAGAGAGGAAAAAAAAAAAAAACAGAACAAGGAAGAACTAAGATTGCCATAAAGAGAGGGAATGAAGAATGCATTTGGTCTTCTATCTCTTGGAGACTGACCTGACATTTGAGATTATATAAAACGACAGGATGAGGTACGACACATATTCATTTCTCAGTCTGCAACATTATCCTCGTGACTTTTGCCATATTATGTTTACTAAGTAATGTCGAGCACGTCTGAGTACATGGAGGAGAGACAACTTGGGAACACAAGGTTGTGCTGACAGCAGGAGCTGTCTGTAGTGCTCTTCCCTCAAGGGCTAAACTGAGCCAATCTCTTACAACAGCAGCGCTGGCGGAGGGGGTGGACTTCAGTTGCAGATAAAAGAGGAATCCTGTATCTTAAAAGCTCCAGTATTCTCTCAGCAGGAGGCATTCCTTCTGTGGCCAAGTTTGCTTCTCACTTAGATGTGTGTAATCGACCAAAACAAATGTATACTACCGGATACATGTTGTCCCTCTCTGTCTCTGAAAGCTTGCATCCCCTCCAGGTTCCAATTGCTCTAAAATACACATTTCATTTCCCTGACTTTCCTTTGAGGATCAGCATTACAGGTGAAACTGTGAAATATTAATTTATAGCAAAGCAATAGGCTGTACATTACTGACATCATCTCTGACAAACGATGCTGGGGAAGGAATACAGAGGAGCAGACAGCTGCCAAGAGGAAAAAGGCAGTAGAACTTAGACCACACATTAAACATGGACCAGCAGCATGAATCAGGGAAAGGATTCATGCAAACAGAAGAAACTGCTGCTGAAGTAGTCTGATATTTAATGTAAAATGTTAACTTTGATTCTATAAAGGAAAAGTGTTTGTAGTTAAACACAACTGGAAGACTCTTTAGCTTTTGAGACTCAAAACTCAAATGCATAAAGCCCTGATCAAGCTGACCTAGCTGGACTTAATTTGAGCTTAAACAGGGTCAACAAAGCTACTTCCACAGGTCCCCATCCACTTAACTCCATGGCAAAACTGTTCATGAATTTGATATCTGTATTTTGTCCTGCATACTATTAATGTGGAGTCAAAAAGCCTGAATACGTAGCAATTTGCTTTTATTTGATGGTTATACCAAGAGCATCAGGGATGAAACTAAATGCTTAAATCCATTTCTAAGACCATACTTAAGCATTTAGCTTAGGAAGGAGGAAAAAAAACCCACCTCCCACTGCAGAAGGAAGTATGAACAAAGGTTCTGTCTAATTTGAGGGCTGAGAGAGGATTAAGTTAGTCAAGGCTAATTTGATTGTAATTTCTGTATTGTGATCATAAGGTCTTCTTCAGTAAGCTGTCCGAAATGCTTTGCATTGTCCTCAGCTGGCATCTCAGCTGTGCAATTTGTGTTTAGTTTTCCAGAACCTACTATCTTAAAGGAAAGCAATAGATCTTGCTTTGAAGGACATCTTGAAGCCTAGAACTTTACCTCGATTTTATTTATGGAGACTATGCTCTCTCAAACAACACAGCAAAATTGCAAAGGCTTGTTACATAAATAACAAATAAACGTCCCTTTGCAAGATCCACACATTTCAAGTTTGAATTGTTTTGCTACCAGCATCTAACGCATAAAGTTGGCAGTAATCTATTAGTTGGCAAAGGATCAACAACCTTGTATTTGCAACAGCTAAAACCATACATCTGAAGATTGCAGTGATAGCTAAGCTTATTTTAAATTCTTTCAGAGGTGGCCACTAAAGTCAATGAGGAAACGATCTTGAAGAGATCAACTTACGTCACTAGAAAAGGAAAAAGAGTGGACTAGCCACATTCCTTCAACTGCTTGGTAATTTGGTAGGACACAGTTCTACCTTCTGTCTTCAGTGAGCTCAATAACTGGACCAAAATTATTGTCATATGTAACAATACAACAAACTGTTTCTTATATATTGCACAATACCGCCTTGTAAAACCTTCTAATGAGGAAGAAGAATTAAATGACAGACAGATGTGCAGACAGCTTTCAAAGAATTCCCCTGTAAGTTCTTACCTACTAATTTTTGGCATTGTTTTTATTCAGATATATCCCTTTGATGTGCAAGGCAGTGGTCATACAAAACAAACAAAACCAAAATGCTGCACCTTCTGGCTCATTCCTAATATTAGATGAAAGAAAGCAATCTGAACAATCATGAAAAATTTCTAAAAGCTTTAGCACAAAAATTGTTGACAATAATACATTACTATGAAATGACCTGAACTGGGATGTTATGTGTAGCCCACCTCAGACGTAAGGAAAACCAAGAACCTCTGCCAGTAAAATCAACAAGCTCTTACAAGCACTAAAATCTGTACACCATGCAACTGGTGCATTAGCAATTCTTTAAGAAATACTGATTCTGAAGTCTTGTTTAAAACATTGTTTCATATTTAGGTTGGAAGAGCCCTGCAAAAATCTCTCATTACCAGGAACTCAGAATTGCATCAGAGAAATGATTCCCCCATGCAGTGTGCTCAGTGTAGGTGCCTACATGAAATTCTTTCTGCTGGCAGATTTTGTAAGGTCCTTTCAGCCAGGAAATAGTGGCGTCATTGCTTTGGTAACTTGTGGCATACTAAAACTGTCATCTATGGATTGTTTTTTGAGAAAGATGTTTCTTATAGTCTGAATGCTCTAAGAAAGGTTAGGACCAAATGAACAGTGAAATGCTGCTTTCCTCAGAAGCGTTACATTCTCTGAATTTCCCAGATAGAAATATAACCTATGCACACAGACACAAACACAGAATTACCTATTTAATATTTAATATGCCTATGTAAATCAATAAGATAATTCATTTTATGGCGAGCTCCCACATTTTCATGAATTCCTGGACTTGTACACAACTTACATGTGGTTGGAGAAACGTCAGCATGCAACAGATGTGCTATAGGCAGACAGCACACTGACAGGTATACAGTCACATTTACCAAATGGAAAACTAAACCTTGCCCGAATCTCCAAAGAGGAAAACAATGACAGTAATGAATCTCAGACATTTAATAACCTGAAGAAAGGAATGCAATGCTGGAGAGATTGTGTACTTAATTCAGTGTACCCAAAACAATTGTCCACCACGGTCTACAACATCCCTGAAGGCTGCAACACGAACTCTTTGGGCTTCAGAATGGCGTCTTTGTGGGATTTACTAAAAAACCTTGCAAGTTATGGAGCATAGGTGAACAAATTTCACACAGCCCAGGTTCTACTCCAAAGAAAAGGCGTAACACTGTGTTTTTAGAGGTAGAACGTAACCACTTCTTTTAACATGTCAAGGTATTTAACTTCTTCTCCACATAAATTGAATGAATGCAATTTAACATTGAAAATTATACCGTATTCACCATTCTCTCCTGTACTGCCTCAAATTTTCAATCCCCAAAAGAAAATGAGTCTTAGGTGGGCACTTACGTAATTTTATGTCTAACACTTGAAGATAAGTAAAACTCTTTCACACCTGTAGCTATTCTCCTACCTTTACTCACTCATCCACAGCTTTGCTCTGAAGATGGCAAGTGGACTCTGCTAAACGGAAAAGGCAATGAACTGGTGAGCAGTTCAATATCTGGAGCACACATAACAGCTGGTGTTATATCGTGCATCAGGTGTATGTTGGGTTTTTAGAATTGCTACTCTTTTGACAGCCTATATTTTGTTTGTTTCTTCCTCTAAGGACCTTCCTTTATTAAAAAGCCAATATAAGCTTTATTAACTATTTCTGTTTATATTAGTGAAAGGCATTTGGAAAAGCAATAAATTCTTAGATCATATGGAAAACCGAATAATCCTTATTCAAATAGCAGAGGTTAGAAACAGGTATTAAGCACGTACACATTCAGCAGGAGATGACTTGATGTAAATGCCCGATAAATCAAACTCTTTAGGCGCAGCAAAATAACAAAATAAGTCCCACAGTGATAATATTTTAGAAAATAGAAAGAAAAAGCATATATCAAAATCATGGTGTTTTTTTTTAATTCAGGATAAAGTCATCTTTATCATACTGATCTTTGTTTCCTAACTAAGTGGGCTTCTAAGGATTTCAAGATTCATAGACAAAACTGAACTGCTTTACATCTCCCAGTGACATAGACAGCTTTGGTACCACTACAAAAGGATGAAGGCACAAGGGGCAATCACAGGTTAGACTTTCATCTTCTACTAGAAGGCAAGTCTAACACACAATCAATAATTCACCTTGGCTAAAATCAGCCAAAAGTCTCCTGGGGTGCTTGAGTTTAATGCCTTTCTCAGTAATTTCTTTTAATATTGAAAGACTAAAGACTATATGATAATTGACAAGATTGCCCCTGACACACTACTTTCCTGACAAAGTAATCATTTCATTATAGCACATTCACTGAAATGCACAGAAGTTACCTCTTCAAATATGGATATCACCACTTCTAGATAAATACCGATCAGAAATAATGCTGTTAGCAACCCTGAACAGAGAAAGAGTTGCACAATGGCTTTATAGTGACATAAGTTTCCAGCTAGATATCATTAAAATAATAAACAATTATTTTAAGAAACGTATTATTCATAATCAAGCTGAAGCTTCTCAGGGCTGTGAAGTTCTTGAGGCTTTCTGATCTTAGCTAAGAAAGCACATGAACATTCGATGGCATAAAGATAAACCTTCAGCCTTCTCAACTGAAAAAGGAGCAGAAGACAGTTTGCTTGCTTACTGTAGATGCTAAGTAAATATGAAAGCATCACAGTCTTTGATGAAAAAATCACAGACATAGTAACTAACGTTGTGCTATTACTTCATTTAGGCTTTACACTTCCCTCAGAGAGCTGCCTCTGTTGCTTAGAGGATGCTGATTTCAACTGGAAGGTAATAAATTTGGTTGCCTTTGTACAAGTTTCAGAACCAAATTCTCCAGTGCTGTGAACAGACATGCACCTGAACTACACTGGTTTCCACCAGCTGCATATTTGATTCATATGAGGTACCAGTGGAACTTTCACAAAGTGTAATTTCTTAAATAAGAAACATTTGTTTGTATTATCTTCATTGATCCTTCATTAGATCCATTGTGATGACACAGACCATTCAGCGAAACTGAAACCCCAAGTCTACCTGGTTTTGCTATTGCACAGATTTGCTTATGCATTTCTTCAGGTTACGAGAAAACCTCTCCTCTTCTGAAACCATCTGTCTTCCATAAGTGCAGGCTGACTAACTTGCCAGCTTTAATCTCTGGTTTTTCTTTACCGTTGCAAGTCATTAATCAGTTACTTCCATCACCGTAACCGGTAGTGACCCTATCTATAATCATCTCCTATGAATCTTTGAGAGCTTGCTATCCTACAGTGTCAGTGCCACTTAGGTTATAAAAATGTGCTACTCTGAATGTCATACATGCATTAATCACTTGCCAAGATTTGCTGTTACAGTTTGCTGAATTCTCACTGCAGTTATGCATCTTTTACACAGGATGGTATTAATTGTAATAATATTATAAGACATTGCTCCAAGAAAGCCAGATAAAGGTAATCAAAAGATAATTAATCTTGCAGTTCTATATCTGTCTTGCAGCAGCCTGAACACAAGTATTCCTCTTGTTATTCTTGCTGCACAAGAGAAGACGACGACAAACAAACATTTAATTTTGATAAGCTGAGCTGGAAATAGATTCACAGATTTCAGGCTAGGATGGAACATTAGCACATCGTCTGCCTTCCCATCTGACATGCCAAAGACTGTCACCTGTAACTGCTACACTGGCCAAAAAGTAATAAGAGGACCCTAGTGCCAAAAAGTAATAAGAGGACCAATACCACATATTTACAAAAAGAACCCAGTATTTACTTGAAGAAGTATTGCCAGCTTTGCTAACACAGTTAAAAATTTAATATGAGAACACATCCTGCCTAGTACTCCAGACCTTTTGCATCATTTTCAGGCTCTGTTTCCCTGTTCGGTTTTTGTAGGCATTCACACACCAACTCTTTCCCCTGCCACTGCTCCCACCCTGTCCCTGTTCTGCATCTACCCATATCCACCACCACCACCTATTTGCTTTTCTGTCCAAAAAAATGTATGATAGGAGGCTGGGGTCTGACAGTACCTGGGCTGGGGCTGCAAAAGGAAGGACTGCTTCCTTCCTATCTCCAGGATACTTTTGGTTGCACCTAACAGGTTCCTTTCCATTTTCAGACAAATGCAACACTCCTGTTAATAGAGACTAAATCTGCAAAATCTATTTCCTCTGATAGTTTCTCCTAATAGCTGAATTTCTGTCCCTGTGACTTATCTGTGACTTATTTGTTTCTCTATTGTTATTTGAATTGTGCCAGAATTAATTCCCTGCTGTTCCTCATTAGTTTTCCGGAATAAACATCAAACTTGAATGTTGTTCACATTCTCTTTAGCTTTTAAAAACATACATTGAGAAAGGAATAAAGATTCCCATTTCTCCATAATCCCCTATTGTTCCAGTACCTATCTCCTTCTTGATTTTTTCCCATAAGAAAAAAGTGGGGAAGCAAAGCTAAGTAAATGCACAACATGAAAAAGAAAACTTGAGATATTAAATACCTGTTTGGAGTCAACTTACACACACTTGAAAAAAATTCTCCTTCCTAAGGAAAAAGATGCTTAAGAATCTTTTGGCTTTTGCTCTAAGTTAAATTTCTACTGCCATTTCAGTGCTGCTGGTGGTGCAACTATTTATCACTCTGTAGTCCTATCTCTGAATCTCCTCTGGCTGCCCTCAATACACAGCTCTCAAACTACTTATCCTGGTCAGCAAGAACATTCACAGCTCAGCTGCTTATCTCTTTCCGTTCCTTATTCATCACCCTTACAGCAGACTCAGATCCCACTAGCCATCTTTCTCCATCATGTTCATTTTGTTCCCATCTCCCGCTTCACACAGAGCATCTTCACTTAACCATGCCGGTGTTCAACTTCTTTTTAGACTTGGTAGCTCGTGTCTCAGAAATCTTGTTGCATTGATTTATTAAGTGAATTAGAGGTAGTACCTAAATCTACTGCTCTCACAATTTAAGTGAAGCTTAGATATACAGTTGTCATCCAAGCACACAGAAAAGGGAAAGCTTCACTGTCTTATCAGTCAGGTTACCTCCCTCCAGACGCTTTCATCAGCTATTGACACCCTAAGAGGTACTATCACGTCAGCGTGGGCAGCAGACCCTTCCTGGGAAGGGCAAACTGGAACAACACAAGATGACCAACTGCTGGCAGAGTAGATTACTTCATCTCTGCATCTTGCTTCCAATCCATTTAACCTGTTTAAATGATAGTGTCTAACTAGGTATTTTCACTAGACAGCTGGTCTTTTACAGGGCTTTTAAGGTTAACAAAAATACACTCAAATTTAATCAAAACTAATTCCATTGACTTCCAAAGTGAATTATGTTAAACCAACTTAAAACGGCTTTAATCCTCTTTGAGAGTATTATCCACAGTCTTACTCCAGGTTAGTAATCCACTTGAAAATTAACAGGTTTAGTCGATTGCAAGGAACTGTCCTCAGTATCTCTTCACAGACAAATACGCGCTATTTTACAGGCAATATTTAGCCTAGTGAAATGTTAGTAGTAACACAGATTATATCAGAAGCTGAATCCAATTTTTTTCAGGAAAAGTTATTTTCTTTGAAGAACTCACCCTGAAATACTGATTTGGTCAGAATCAGCTTTATCTTGTGCTAGTTTAATTGACAAATGAAGTATTTCTAAGTACTTGTTGTGCATGTTAAATATGATGCCACATTCATAAATCATATAAGGACAATTCATTCTGACAAGCGAGGAAAAAAGATGATGTTATCACACACTAAAAAAATGGGGTACGATTATTTGTAGAACCAGCTTTCTTATATGTACTTCATGCCACTGTGGAGGCATGCAGCATGAAAATAAAAGTCTGGGTTTAAATTCAATCATTACTGTACTCCTAGCTTGCCTGAATGGTTGTAGGTTTTGAATCAGGGAAGCTGCCAGTGGACAAGAATAAGATGACAAGGGCTAAAGTATCTTAAATTGCTAAATAAATGGGCCAATATTTAACCCCAGATGGAGTTGATGAGTCATGTTCACATATTTATGTTCCACTAACCTACTAAAGACTTTTTCATGTCCTTTCTCACACAATTGCTCAAATCTCAGACTCGGTCAGCAGAGATCAGATCGGTGCTCACGGCCACCTGGGAGATGGAGATGCTGAGAAAGCCTGAGCTCAGGGGGACCTGGAAGACTTGCTTAATTCATTGCCCATATAGGCCGGATAAGGCCAACCTCTGTGCTAAACAAGACTTGATCTCTGGGACTAAAATGAAAAAGGAACATTATCCCAAGACACAGCAGTCATCGTGCTACCTATCCACAAGATTAAAGCAATCCAAAACACTCAATTTTTACCTTTACATGTTCTTTTCCCCCCTCCACATTAAACAACAAAATGGGTTGGTGACATTACACGCCTTTGCAGAAGGCTCAAACGAATCTTTTTTTTTCTAAATATCTTCTGAAAATTCTAATGCTCCCAAGTTTTATTTTATTACCAAACAGGAAAGAAAACAAACAATCTTTGGAATATGGAGAAAAAAGTGATTTGATAAAAACTGCCTGGAAAAATGTGACATTTCAAAAGGGAATGCATTTTAAAATAAACCCTTTTCCCTTCATCTTATAGCTTGTAATATATTCCTAATATCAAATTTCAAGACATGATATGGTAATAGAGATTTCAAGACTACAGTAGTCAAAGTTCTCTAGAAAAAAAAACAAAGGAAGCTGCTGTATAGAGTAAAATGAAATGTTCTTTTTCTTTCCAATTTATAAATCAAAATAAATCATTGCCACAGTAGGGAAACAAATTACTGTCCTGAAGAACATCATGATTGTGGAGATACCTTGACAAGATCTATAAAACTTTGCTTTTGAATTGAAAACAATTTGATAAATAGCATCTAACCAAGGCATGTTGCACTTGCCCTTTCTGCCAAAATAAAGGTCCAGAATGAAAATTCTTAATTCTGTGAAGCACTTATGGAAGTAATCCTTTATCTTTTTGAAGACAGGCTGGTATTTCTCCATAGACTTCACTTAAATGGACACAAGATTTAATTCTATACAAGTTCCTAAAATAGTATGCACCTGCCTTACATCAGTTGACTGTTTGGTCCTCAAGGTCAAATTTAATTGGCATAGAAAAATATCTCCCCATTAACTCTGTTGCTGTTTGTGTTTATGCCCAAGTGGAGTTTGCTGTGTGGAAGTTATTAAAAGATTAAGTCATTGATATCAGAGTATTCATCATCTTAGAGGAATTGAAGGATATTAGATTTAGAGTAGACTTTATGGTAATTTATTAAGTGATAGAATAACTTGCATGTCTACTTATTTTGAATAACTGCATAAAATATCGCTCTAATTACCGGAATAAATTAGTCCTATGTTGTCTATACAATCTTTATTTTTCCATTAGCATTTTGTCTTCTAATTTATATGCTTAATCATATTGCTGAGAAGTAAAAGAAGAGCGTTAGAAGAATCTTCAAGTCTAAATGATGATACCAGTAAGCCCTTTGTACTGGCACAGTGCAGTGCTTTATCTTTACAAGGAAATGTGTGTACTTTATATATGCATAACATGTTCATTTACAAGGATATATAATGCACAGTGTACTACCTCCCCGATGCTACATGGACGTTGGAGGAGAGAGGAAGGTTCTTTCGCACGAGGAAAACCTCAAAAAGATCTTCAGAACACATCCAGAAAACGTACTCCTCCATTTTAGAAGCTATCAGCATCAACAGCAGGAAAGATCAGAGCATTTAATTTTCAGTGAAACAAATGCTTCCCCGTGAAAGATGGGAGATGCCACAGCAGAACATGGATCCACGTATGGGGGCCAGCAATAGAAAGAAAAACCACAGTATATGGAAATCTTACAATAAAGTAGCAGGGAAAATCAAATGCTATCTCACAAACCACTTTTCTCATTTATTTTCAGCCAACACAAAAGAACCACAAGGAAATCCCCCCAGGCCACACCCATATGCCAGCTGTCAGGTTTCCTGTCTGTTATCTGCATTGCTTGTGCTGCTCTTCCAGTGAAAACTGCGTATTCCTGAGACAGAAAAAAGCTCTCATCTTTCATCAAAAAATGAAGGGCCAACACTTTATAAAACAATGCTTTCTGTCTAAGCAGCTATTCTCTTTTCTAATCAGAAAAGATATCTTGTTCCTTTGCTTCCATGCTCAGGGACTTCAACAGCTTGCAAGAGAAACTAACAGCAGAAGAAAAAAGGCATAAAAATGCACATTCAAATTTTGCTGGTCAAAACAATTATTTTCCTGTTCTCTTTAGTGCAGTACTAAGTTATATTGTCCTCTACTTAAACAGTCTTAAAATCTACACAGTAAACACAAAAATAAAATTTCTTAATTTTTAATGTAGGGATTCACTCTTTCCCACTTTGTGAGGGTTTTTTAAGTGCCCTTTACTTTCTTTTTTTTACTTTTATCCTTTTATTTAACTTTTGTGCTCAGTTCGCCTCACTGCATTCTTATATGTATATGTTCATCATAGTTTCCACTTCAAAACCAAAGAACAAACCATTAGACCTCAGAAATTAGATTTTTAAATTTCAAAATCAGTAGCTTTTTAAATCATAATTAACAGCTATGAGATATCTTACAATCCATAAATAAGATGCAGAATTTCCCTTCTGAATTTTTATTTAATATTGTGATTAAAGCTTAAGGGAAAAGAATCAGTTTTTCGGGTGATGTTTATTACACACAATATAGACACACTATATTTATGTATATTTATGCGCAGTCAATTGTTATTGCCCATCATAGCAAGAGAAGTACTTAGGAATCAAAATGAAGCACTGTTCTAATATTCACCTGAAATCCAAGTATTTGCTATTTCTTAGAGCTTTTCAGGCTTCCTGAGTTAGTTATTCTAGCAATACAGCTAAGTTGTCTTCTAATAATTAGGCCAACAAGGTCATAGAAAATGCCAATTAAAATCCTCCTGGAGAAACAAGGCAGAAAACTTGTATGAAGTGATCCTACCAACAAAATCTCTCTTGCAACTGAACTGAAGGCTGAGAGAATAGAGGTTCTTCAGCCCAGAGAACAGAAGACTCTGGGGGGACATTATAGCAGCCTTTCAGGACCTGAAGGGGGCCTACGGGAAAGCTGGGTAGGAATGTTATAGAAAGGCATGTAGCAACAAGAACAGGGGAAAAGGCTTTAAACTTTAAAGTGTAGATTTAGACTAGATTTCAGGAAGAAATTCTTTACAGTGAGAGTGGAGATACACTGGAACAGGTTGCCCAGAGAGGCTGTGGATGTCCCTCCCTGGAAGCACTCAACGCCAGGCTGGATGGGGCTTTGAGCATCCTGGTCAAGAGGGAGGTGTCACAGCCTATAGAAGAAAGGTTGGAACTAGATGATCTCAAGGGTCCCTTCCGACCCAAACCATTCTCTGAACTTGATATGAGTAGTAGAACTGGTCCTGAAAATGCTGACTTCGTATTCCATAGATTCATTGCAAAAAAAATAATGATGATAATTATGGCCTTAAACATACAAACCATACAGAGTCAGTCTGATGTTTTATGTTAGCATGTGGAGTAGAAATATTAATATTTATATAGCTACAAAGGACAAAAGAGCCTTCCCTTGGGTTACTCTTTCAGGCACACTGCACAGAAGCAGACTCAGCTGTCCATGAGGTAGAACCGTCTGGACTTTCTCATCGAAGTTAAAGTTCAAAAAAAATGTTCCTTTTTGGCAACATAACAGCATTGTATGTTCTATCTCTAAACACTACCAATATTGCTTTCTGTGGCTAAATTTGTTACAATTTCCTCAGTCTTTCTGCAA